>JAJMFY010000011.1:0-281820 GCA_030574955.1 Teunomyces lycoperdinae
AGCATTGTTCATATATATCTTTGATATTGGGCAACTTGGCTCATATTATATTATCTTACATAGTGTGGTATAAGGGGAAACAGCAAAAAAAAACTTTGGATTTATAACGGTCAAAAAGGAGGGGCGCTGGGTGCTGTATTTATACTAAAAAGTATGGTTACCTGGTTTATTTACAAAAAGTGATACAATGTTTCGGTGGGGAAGCTTGGCTAGGATGGGGTCTTGCAGAATTGTGTCAATGCCTCCCAGTGAAGATGACACAAACTCGGAATTGCCGTCCGGTATGATCAATGTGGGGCATACTCCGGGGGTGTATACCCCACCCTCGGAACTCGCGCGCGTCCAAGCGGGTAAACACAAGCGAGACGTTCGCCCTACGGTGGACCGACAAAACTGCCGTACACATAGTGAGGGGCGGTTTCCGGACGACTGGCAATTACCGGGCACAAATAGCAACTACAATTCAACCAGTGTCTTCTTGGAACAGACACTAAAAGACACTCACTGTATAAGTGAATGGTTAGGTCATGTTTCTCCCCTCCCCCCACGCTTGCCGCCTTTTTACCCGCAATTGGACCCGCCAGTGTGGCTCTTCCCGCCATGACCTCCCGCCGTCACTCGTTTTAGACAGCGCATTCATTTTTTTTCTGCCCACCATTTTTTTTTCACCTTTTATTTTTAGTTTTATTTTTATTATTATTTTTTTTTTAGTTTTGGATTTCCACCCCTCTCTTACATTTTCCCCAGATTTCGGGAATGGACGGCAATGAAAAATTTTTTTAGAGGAGGCGGTCCGAAATGTGGAGACGCATGATGATCTAACGGCGGCGACCGGATCGTTAGCGGCTACCACCAGTGGGGAAAGTTTAGTTGATTTACACCAGTGTCGACTCGAATGGGGCTACGTATACAAATGCTGTTGAATTGGAATAAAAAAAAGAGAGTACAAGTAACAGGTCTACCATCCGTGGTCAAATAGCATCGACACACTCTCACCGTTGTGGATTCTTCTGATCGATTCCGCCAAAATTCGCGACACGTCCAACACCTCGAATTTTTCCGAGCCCAACACCGCCAGGCTTTCGAGCTGCGGCACCGAATTGGTGGTAATCAATTTATCGATGCCACTTTTGTGGATACGGTTCAAAGCATCGCCACTAAACACCCCGTGGGTCACCAAAGCGTACACATAACGTGCTCCTTGGTCCTTCAACAACTTGGCAGCACGGGTAATGGTGTATGAAGTGTCGACCAAGTCATCCACCAACACACAGACCTTGTCCTTCACCTCACCTACCAACATGGTGGTGGCCACCATCAGCGATGCTGCTGAAACCATAGATGACGATGACGACGTAGAAGGCGGGTTCTTGGCCAGCCGGGCCCGTCTTTCCTTGTGGATAAGCGCAAACGTGCATCCCAACGCATCGGCAATCGACGTCGCCCGCTTCGCTCCACCGCTATCGGGAGACACAATCACACACTCCTGGTACTGGGGAATGTAATCCATGATATAGTGCTTCAACAATGGCCGCGAGTACAAGTTGTCAACGGGAATGTTGAAGAACCCTTGGAACTGTGGGTCGTGCAAGTCCATGGTGATGATCCGGTCAGCGCCAGCGGTCATCAACAAGTTGGCAATTAACGTTCCGTTCTGTGCCACCCACTGCTTGTAGCCACTATCGGTCTTGCCAAATGCATCGACTGCTGGCAAGTTCGTCAGCGCCGAGGTGGTTACAATCGCCGCCGCCGCCGCCTGTCGGTTTTTGGTGCTGTTGAGCGCAGCACGCTCCAAAAACAACACATCGGCAGTACCATTTCGGGACAATGGCCGTGGAGTGCCTGGCTCGCTTTCGTAGGTATATACTTCCTTTTTTGTACTGATGGAGGGAGCGCCCGTCAACGATGCGGCGTGCGGCACATCCGGCTGTCTTGAGTAGGGAAAGAGAGGAAGTACAGCCGTGACACGACGTGCACTTGCAGTTTTGCATGCGGAGATCATAATCAACAACTCGAGGAAGTTATCGTTGACATCGCCGCATCCCGACTGGACGATGAAGACGTCTTTCTCCCGGACAGAATCGTGGACTTCAATGCTCGTTTCACCGTTAGAAAACTTTCTGGATACAACTTCACCTTGTTCGATGGTCAAGTTGCGACAAATGCTCTTGGTGAGCTGTGGATGCGACGATCCGCCGAGCACTATCAAGTCTCTCATGATGAGCAAAACGTGATGAAAAACTTTTGATGCTCGCTTCGCATTTTCTTTTTGCACTTTTTCTCCACGTTCCTGTTTCGCCTGACTGGTCACTTTTACAAGTTAAGTTAAGTTGTGGTTTGGTTTGGTTTTTTTTGTTTTGTTTTGCACTTTACCTTTCTAGTACCGTATTTCATAGGAACCAGCACGGGAAGTGTACTTGACCCACTTGACGGTTCTGTAGTTTGTCTTTTCCTGGACTTTCAAGTACTTGACAGAAACTCCGCTGCACAGAAACATCTCCAACGTAAAATCGACATGAATCGGCGGACGTGCCCAGCTGAGCAACTGCCGTCCGTCAACAGATTCAGCCAACTCGACCTCCGCCGTCAAAACATGTTCTTCCTGGCCGTAAAGCTTGTTGAACTTCCACACCAAAATATTGTCTTCGGGATGGAACTTGGTTTTACCCGAAGCATGTGCGGTATCGCTGTGGATCACTCCCTTCGGGGTAGGAATCTTGAATTGGACGTTGGTAGCAGGAAGCTTTTTGGGGTACAAAGACTTCACCACCAACTTGTACAGTAGTCCGGACCGGCCCTTCTCCTGTACTTCGGTGGTAACTGTAAATGGAAGGTTGATGTTCTGTACGCAGTGGTACGACATCAACTGGAAATCGCCGTCAGGCGGCACAAACTGGATCACCCGGTCGGTATCAAACTTGTTGAGCTCTACACACTGGTGGAATTTGCAGTCTTCCAAGTTGGCACCGGTGTAATCCGGATCCGTGCCGTAATGCAGCATCACCGTGTCATCATTGAGACCAAAACGGCATTCTGGCATTCCAGAAAGATGTGTTTTCATCATAATGACACCTTCCAACGATGCTCTCATCACCTCAGAGTTTGCATTCATAAGTACATGGATTTTTTCTTCGACATTCAAAAAGATTTCGTTTCGACGATATTTAATCCCTTCATGGCGCCACGAAATGTTCCGGGTCGATTCCGATGAAGTAGTTGTCGGTGCCAGTTTTGGAAGAAGCGATCTCCTAGGGATTTTGACAGCGAGATTTGCCTGTTTAAAGATATTATCGCTGGCAGGAATCGACGTCATGACATTCTTGAGGTAGCTCAACTCGAGGTTCGTGGGGTACCCGAACTCCACAACTTCTTCCAAGATTTCATAAACCAAATTGAAGTTGGATTTGATGAGTTCGTCGTCCAACGGCTTGTCCTGGCCAAGGAGCATGGTCTTAAGTAGCAGTTCCAAGTTGTAGAGAAACTCAAGGATCGCGGAACAGTCCTGGTTCGAACGTGTCACTGTACAGATCCAGACCAGGTTCGAACGGATATACACAAACGACGTGGAGCCCAACGTAAGTACCGGCGATCGCACGTCCTTGCCATTACCGCCGGAAGACGTGGATGTGTGGGCAGAATTGATCACCTGTATCCGGAAAACGTCCAGAATATTCCTCTTGACGCCTTCCTTATATAATTTCGACATCAAAATGTCGCCTTTCGAATCATAGATAAAAAGTGCCGTGATCATTTGACAATCAGTTTTAGTTTTGGTTCTGGTTCTGGTTCTGATTATTCTGGTCAGATTATTTCTATTTTCGCGTCGCTAAAATATAAAAATCTAAATTTTTTATTTTCAATTTATTCAGTCGCCCGTTGCTGCTTTCTATTGAAACCAACAAGTCGCCGGTTTTTCGGCTTTTTCTTATTACTTTTACTGGTCTCGGTATCAGACTGTTTTGTAGGTTTCGTTGCTACCGGCCTCCCACGATTCGGATTAGTCTGAAGCTCGAAATGCTGTTCTTCCAACGCACGCATCCGATTATTCGACTTCAAAAGCATCCGGAACCACGACTCAATCTCATGATCGCCCATTTTGACCACATTCTTAAGCTCTTGACGTAATCCTGTACCTCTTCCAGAATTCTGAAACACATTGGCTCCATATTCCTTGTAAAACGCAAAAAGCTTAGTCTCAAAGTCTCCAAGTATCATCTTATTCTTCTGCATTCTGGATTGCTCGGCTTGCCCATCGTCTTCTGGCATCCAAGAACTACTTCTTTCAGGAGGAACTTCCTCATAAGTGTCGTCAGGCTCGTCTTCATCGTTACGGTTCATCATCTCCAATGCTGCCACCAATGTCTTCTTTTTAAGCTCTTCAGGTAACGGTTCAGTAGTAACGGGGTCCCGTTTACCGTGCACCACTTGCACCCCAGAAAAATCTCCATGCGAAATCTTATCATCATCAAACACAGATCTCTTCGCCACAGGACCAGTCGACTTCTTTTTCGTTGCAGGAGCAGCTTGTTGAGCCGGTGGTTCGTCAATTTTCAGTGGATCATCTAGTAACAAGTCCGTAACGGTCTCCACATTGGCTTCATTCTCTTGCAAAAGCTTCTTTGCCCGATCTATCGTCAATCTCGGGAACAAATCAGTAAGTATCGAAATGCTTTCGGGATCAGTGTCTTCCTGAACAAACGTCATGTTACGTAAAAACGGTAATTTCTGCTCCAAATTGGGCATAAGTTCTCGGTACGGTTCCGAGATCATAATGCTGCTGAAAAGTGGATATAAGCCGAGTGTGGTGGCACTGGTGACACCCAATTGCAGGGCCAATTTCGCCAACTTCCCCACCGATAGCGAGACAAGACACACAACCATAATGTCTTTGATCACAGTCGCATGTACACTCTTGCCACCAACATACAACTTTTCAAGCAATTCTATCCATTCCGGTGTTACAAATGCTTCAGAAATCGTCAGTGTATTGTTCGATTTCTTGCCGATACTCTTTTTAGTTCCTTCCATGTTGATAGTGGTGATGTTGGAAACATGTTGTCCTAGCAACAACGTTAAAGTTTCCAAATCGTCGTTGGTAAATTTGGCGTTATTTACCAAACTTTCCAAATGTTTGTGGACTAATCCAATGCTGCTGAGGTTTCCTGACTTTTTATTGTCGTTCTTTTTACATTTGAACGTACCGTCCACCAAACCCCGGACGATAGTGGTATTCTGTTTCACGTATACCGTGATAAAGTTCCAAACGGCATCGCCACTAAGTCCAAGTTTTACCAGACTGTAACATTTCACCAAGTGGAACACGAGCGTACGCAACGAAGCGGTGTTGGTGCGGATGTCGGGATTGATTGCACCCAATGAAAGGATTCGGGAAGCTTCTTCTGCGGTTTCGAACAAAAATATCGTGAGAAAGAGCAGAAGTTGTTGCTGCGACGCCACCGAGAGCTTCTGCGCATCATCTTCAATAAGATACTGCAAGAGATTGTTGTATGCCTCCAACTGGTGAACCCAAATGACGGGATCTTTATCAATTAACGAGGACCGCAATTTGAACGGAGGGTAGTGCGGTATTTGCACATTAAGAGCATCTTGTTCTATAACCACCATTGATGTATTTTAGCTAAACGACTCGGTGGACAGATTTCTCTAGGCTCTAGCAGGGACGGGTCAGTAAATTGATCGAACTTTAGTGAAATGCAGGATAAATGTGCCAGTCCTAAGTACAAAAATTTAATAGCAAATGGAAAAACGTTACTACTTGGAATCAAAAGAGATGCTTTAGAAAATTACGGATTATAGACAGTTAGTTAACTTTGGTGTTTTTACTCACAATTGGAGCACTGCAAATCACTTACAATAATTTCGTACCTCTGAGATTAACTTTGAGTCATAGTACATTTAGTGGGAAAAAAATCCAATGAGAGAGAAAAACCCCAGATTTCAACTCCACAAATAAATCTACAATTAGCTACAGTTTCTAATTCTATTTATTACCATTGATTGTATATTGGATTCAGTTTGTTATTTTAATAGTAGGATTATGGCCTGTGCCACACTTTGTCTCTTGTACTTATTTACCAGGATTAGTATACGATTATCGATAATTAAAATCGTTCTCAGGCAAAAAAAATTGAAAGTTTTCTAAAATTCTGTAATTTTTTTGAATTAACTCTATAAAAAAGAGACAACCGGTAAAAATCAAACAATCAAAAGAAAACAATTACAATTTCTACTTGAAGCAACACTTCCAACGACGCTTGAATAAAATGAAAGAGTGTTTTTTAATCTTACATTTTTGTGGAAATTACTTGACATCTAGTAAGCGCCGTGGCGCAGTGGAAGCGCGCAGGGCTCATAACCCTGATGTCCCCGGATCGAAACCGGGCGGCGCTAAGCTTACCTTTTTAATTCTTATTTTTTTTTTGCATTTTTTATAAACTACTTAACGTTCATCCCAGAACTTTCTTAACAATAAGCCAGATTCTTTGTACTCTTTGAGATCTTCTGGTGTCACTACTGGAAACTGACGGCCAGTATTAATTTTTTCGTTTTCAATTTGTCCCAAACGAACCAACGAAGCGAAAAAGTCCTGGGCATCAGCAACACCAATCGTATGGTACGCTCTATGAAGACCCTTTTTCTCAAACCGATCATGTTCCCATTGCTTCTGTTCATTACGATTTGGCAACTTAATTTTACCGGCAAGAAACCGTGAAAGAGCCACCGCTTGGTACTCAAACACTCTGAATGAAACACCATCTATCGGCATTCCAATAAAGTTGATAAGTGGATCTTCGATCCAAAAAGTGTGCTGGTACAAACCATTAACAACATAACCTTGATTCGTTATGGTTTCGTCAGACAATCTGTTCAAAAATGGGAACGAGAAGCCGTAACCGGTCCCGTATATGACGTGGTCAGGATTCAAGACCTCAGTGCCATCATCAAAAACTACCTTGAACCCTTCTTCTAAAAGAACAAACTCGGTAATAATAGGTTTGTAGACAATATTGGCCTTCTTACTAAAACTTTTGGTATTATCAAGGTTACGGATTGACTGAATAACAGTAGTAGCCGTATCAGCAATAAACTTGGTCAAATCAGCTCCAGAGGCGCGTGATCCGACTACCACGACGGTCTTGTTGCGATATGGTTCAGTAGACCTGTAAAATTTAGCGTGCTGCACAACATCTTCGTATTTTTCTTGCAATTCTAGCAGACCCTTTACATAAGGAATAAATGGAACATGATAGTGACCTGTGGCAACCACCACCGAGTCAAAATCCTGCTGGAACCAGATATCCGATTCTTCATTCAACGGTTGTCTGATAGTGAGTCGGAACCGATACGGAATTTCGTCAGGAGTCGTTTGTGGCCGTGGGATACGTTCCACATCTTCCACGGTAGCGTTATGGACAACATCAAACTTCTCGTTGGTCAAGTTGCGGGAAATATAATTGTCAATGTATTGTCTTACCACAAGTCCATTAACATATTTGTTATCTTCACCATCTACAGGCCACTTGTTAACATCGCTATATGTCATCATCTTTTCGATAATGTTGGTCTTGATGTTCTTGTAGGAAGGAGTCTTGATAAACCGTTCTTGGAGGTTTCTTGGTGCTACAATGAACTTATTGAACCGGTCAGGGTTAGTTGGATCATTGAACGGGTTGGGTAATTGAGGATCAGTTTTGTACGAATCGTGGCCAGATTTAAGAATGTGGTTGGGAGTTGAGATGGTTGTCTCGTTGTAGACCCAGACACCTCCAAGTTGTGACGTTCTTTCAAAAACCGTAACATTGGAGATATTGGTAAATGTTTCCTTGAGAAGGGTATCAGAAATGATGGCACCGGAAGCGCCACCACCAATAACGGCAATTGACTGGATTTGCAGAGAAGGAATAGAGACTGGCTCTGTAATATTGGTGGAGATCGAAGGCATGGATATCCTCCATTGTTGAGGGAGAATTTGGTGCTTTTAAATACGGGTATTTTCGCAATTGTGCCACAGTTCACTGATAATGTAATTTAGATCTCAACTAAATTAAACAACAGACAGACGGACGGGGAATTATTTTCACTTTAAAATTTAAAATGCCGATTGCTGTGATCCAAACACACAGTACTAAAATCACGTTGGTTATGATTATAGGAAGTTTTCTGGCTTGTTGCCCACTAAATCTGAGTTATCCCTTAACTCCGTAATAAATTGTTGCAATAGTGGCTGCGGCGCGGTATGAGCGTGGCTGCAGTGGTAACTGATGTGCAGGACGGCAGGTTGTCGCAAAATGTGACAAATGTCTCGGCTGCAATTTGTGCGGCGACGTGGGGCGGCTGCTTTGGCCTAATTTGGTTATTACCCACGTGCGATAATCAGAGACTATATATAAATAATTCCCATCGCCATCGCCAGTTTTGGCTGCCAATTATTGAAACCACATCACTTTTAACAAATGGTAGAACAGAAGAATTCCGACTTGAACCTGCCGTTGGATGCCAGTGAAGCACCCACCTTATTCCAAACTTCATTAACTCCGGAGTTGGCCGAGGGAGCCATCACTTTACACGGTGACTACTACATCCAGGCCCAGTCGAGCTTGGCCAAGCACGTCTTATGGCACCCAGTGGCGTTGACTTTGTACCTGGTGATATTCCCATCTTTGATTTCATACTTTTTATGGGACTACATTGTGATTTCCGACACAGTGGGTGAGTTTCTTTCCTTCTTTAGAAGATCTCGTGATCCTTTCGTCACCCTTATCTCCGCCACCCCAGCCGCCATCTTCATTGTGGGGATCTTTGGTTTCCTGTCATATATTATATCCGATGATTTGCGTACTATTGCGCAAGATTTCCTTAAAAAGGGCTACGTTAACTCCATTTTTGGCCCCGATCTCGACATCAAACAGTTTGCCCAAATCGATCCACAAAAGGCCACCGCTAAACAAAAGAAAGTGTTGAGCGAAGGAGCCAATACTCAAGTGTTTGTGTACCGTGATTCTGCAATTGCCGTTGGATCTCTCGTTGTTGACCAGGAAAACTCCTCTGAATCTTTATTCAAAGTCGCTATTACCGGGCTTCACGTACGTAAGGTGTTCCGCAAGGCCGACTTTGAATCATTGTTGTTTGATTGGGCTGAAAAGAGAGCCAGAGATTTATATCTCAAGGAATACGGCCCTAGAGCCGATGGTCAAATTGAACTTAGTTTTGCAAACTTCTCATTCGACAAGAACTTGTCACCAAAGTTGCGTGCTAACGGTTACTCGGTGGTTAGGGAAGATTACAACTTCATCTCTTTCCTTGAGGCCAAACCAAACCGTGTGGCTCTTCTCTTCCACCAAGTTTTCGGGCTCAAGAAACAAGTCTTTGCCAAAAGAGTTGACACTGCTGCACCAACGGACATTGCTTCCCAAGTACCTACTACTACAAAGAGAATTTAGAGTTCTATATTTCTTTTGATTCTTTTCTTTTTTTTGTATGTTATGTACTATAATAATCCAACCATCTTTGACTTTTTGCGTTGTTTCTGGACCCGGTAAATAATCAAAGCGACCCAGACAATTATAACCAACACCAAGACGTATAAAAGGTACTTGAAGGCGACAAATGCTTTGTGGAGCATGCGTCTAACAAACGTGGCTTCAGCATCGCCGTATTTCTCAAGCCGTAACTGCCTTTCCCGGTCCTTGATACGTTGTTCGGCCCGTCTGAGACGAGCAACCGATTTCCTCTTGTTTTGGCCAAATTTCTTCTTAAAAGCACGGTGTCTACCACCTCCCTGCTTCTGTTCCTGCTGTATGATCTCTGTCTGATCCTTGATTAAAGATTCCAACTCTTCAATTGACTCCACATAGCCTCCATCAGGCTTGAATAAGGCGTACACTTTATTTTCAATAACATCAACAGCTTGCGATAAATCGCCTGTTTCGGCAGAGAAACCCAAGTATTTGATCTGTGGCAATGTGACTCCTGTTAATGTAACGCAATTGGTCCATTGTTCATGAACACCTTTGAAGTTGAAGTCAATCGATAAGTATCCGTTCTTGGTGTACACCAAACGCATCTTGGTTTCCTGGCTGCTGGGGTTAAGCACAGCAGAAGCAGCACATCCAGCAAGTCTGGTATCGTAGCCGTCGGTATCCTTGTCGTACTTGGTTTGGCCATCGCCCACCATGATATTTACGTATGGAAAATGGCCCCGTTTACCGTTTTTATAAGTATCAATCATGATACCCAACCCGTGGAAGTAATTGCGGGCACCAAATACATCACCGATGTTGGACTTTTCATTTACCAACCAGATGGCAAACCCATCACCGACAAATCCTGAAGTTGACTTGCTGTGGATGTGGAAAGTCAATTCCATTTCGAATGATTCGGCCTGGACAGGAAGCAGGGCAAAGATCGAGCCTGCCTGGTGTTGTTCATCGCTGGTCAAGCGGACAAAGTCGTTCCTTTTGACAATTGTCTTACCGTAGATGTCCCAGTTTTTGACCTTATACGTTCCTGGCTCCATGAACGGGCGACTCAATGCTTGGGCCGACAATTCGGTTTTGGCGAGTGATACTATATCGCCCTTATTTTGCAATAAATCATTGAGTTCTTCAGGAGAGAATGTGTCTGACAGACCACGGAACCACACAAAGTAGATTGATACAAGTACAAATACCAGTAAAAGTGTCTGGACACCCCGAGATCGAAGTAATGACATGATGGTTTTTCGCGTTACGAAAAGCGATAGACGATGAATATTTACAGTACACAACACACATAGAACATACACAGAGAAAAGTAACTGAATCAAATCAAACACATGGAGAATAAGAGGTCTAAAAGTATCCCATCCATTACTATATATACATTACTTACCGAACACCACGGTTCTGGCGGCGGTGAACAAGTTTTCCTTACTTTCGCCCTTGAGTTCGTCCATCAACCGGTCATAGTATTGTGGGTTGCCCTTAGGACGCAACAACTTATCGTCCAACTTGTAGTAGTTCTTGTACTTGTCGTTGACGAGGTCCCGCAACGCCACGTACTGGAGCTTGAGGTCACCCTCGCTCATCTTCAGCACCTGTTCTGGATCCAGGAACCGTTCCAACTGCACGGTCTTGAACGAAGCATAGTGCTTGATTCTATCTTTGGGCAAAGTCTTGAGGAGCGACACGATTTTGCCTGCTAAATCTTTCGACATGGAAACAAGTGATCTTTTTTTTTTTTCTTCTGGAAATCTATTTTTCTACGTTTTGATGGTGTTTTTTTTATATTTCAAGTGAATCATTTGTCTACCGTCGATTTTACTCCCAATGAAAGCACCAACACCACGGGTTATTTTTGTGCGTCATGGCCAGACAGAATGGTCGAAATCGGGCCAGCACACTTCGGTGACCGATTTGGAGTTGACTCCGTTCGGAGTGGTGCAGATGCGTAACACCGGGAAGGCGCTTATCGGCGACGGACCGTTCCAATTGATCAAGCCGGCGAACTTGACGCATATTTATACGTCGCCACGGACCCGGGCCCGTCAGACGGTGGATCTCTTAACCGAAGATGTGGATATGTCTCAGGTTCCAGTTGTGGTGGAAAACGACTTGCGTGAATGGGAATACGGCGACTACGAAGGCTTGCTCACCAAAGAAATTGTTGCCTTGAGACACGAGCGCGGCCTCGACGTGGGCGCAACGTGGAACATTTGGCGCGACGGGTGCGAAAACGGCGAGATCCACTCACAAGTTAGCGACCGTTTGGACCGCGTGATTGCCGACATTCGCACCATCCACGCACGCGCGCTCGCAGAAAATACCGCCAGTGACATTATCGTCGTGGGCCACGGCCATATTTTGCGCTGCTTCGCCGCGCGCTGGGTGGGCCGTCCCATCAACGAAAACCCTCAGTTCATGCTCGATGCCGGCGGAGTTGGTGTCCTCAGCTACCAGCACCACAACATCAGCGAGCCGGCCTTGTTCTTGGCCGGCGCCTTTACAGTTCCTGTCGAGGAAGAAGGCCAACGTTTATAGATGATGTTTTGTTTTATGGTAGGTTTCAGTAGGTTTTTGTTTTTATGTACTGTTTTCTGCTGCCAGCAATGCCAGGAGCACCAGGTCCCAGAATTGTGGCACGTCTATGCTTTGACCAATGTAGGTTCCGGTCAAAGACTCGGCTCCTGCAACACTTTCTCCTGCCCGTTCGCCGTCTACCACCACTTTTACCTCACGTTGAACGTAATGAAACCCATACTTCTCCGGGTCGACAAGCGCCAATACCGTGTACAACGCCAAAGGATCGTGAACTGGTGGCCCTTCAACCAATCCGTACCGAGAGCGATACTTATCGAAATAAAGGGTAACGATATCGTAGAACATCTGGCGAAGTGGCAGCCGGATACCCAACATCGCCTCGCGTACTTTGGTATCACAGATGGCCGTATGTGTATAATTGAGAGGCGTCATCACGAGCTTATTGCCCATTTCACCCACCACATGTGCTGCTGCATGTGGATCAGCATTAAAGTTGAACTCAGCATATGGTGTTACGTTCCCCATCTCGAAACCGCCGCCCATAACCGAAATCAACCGGAGTTGGTCCTTGACCTCCGGATGTTGTGTCAAGAGCTTTGAGACATTGGTAAGTGTACCGGTGGCCACAAGTACAAGCTGACCTTGGTGCTCGGCAATGGCTCGGCGTATAGCCTCGAGGTATGTCACGTCGGTCAGTTCGTGGATGCGCGGGGTTTCTGGCAAGGTGACTCCGCCCATTCCCGTGGCACCGTGGATCTCAAGTGCATACTTAGGAGGAACTTGGAGTGGAGCAACTTCTCCACGGTAAACCGGGACCGTGTTGTCTTTGACTCCAAGGACGTCCAAGAGTCCAAGTGTGTTATGCGTGGTCATCTCAACTGGAGCGTTTCCATGTACGGTGGAGATCCCCACGAGCTTGAATCTCTTATCAAATACAGCAAGCAAGATTGCAAATGCATCGTCGTTACCAGGATCACAGTCAAGCCAAATAGGAATGCTTTCTAATGTCATAATATTGGGGGAGTTTTGTTGGACAATAAAGACAATTGCAGCCTTTTTTATACACTTAAGCCACAAAAATACTATAAACGCCGCGAATGTGGAGAACACCAGGACCGCTAACGGGTTCGGCTTTGGCCCCGCAAAACGTTTTCGTGACTCGACAAACTATTTTTGTTGGTGACCACCAACCAACCAACAACAACAACTTACTGATTCTTACTTTTTGTTGGTTGGTCTACCCGAAATTTCTCTAATCTTTTTTTTTCTTTTTAGTATAAATAAGGTGATGGACCAAGCCAGATCCATTGGGGATTCGCAGGCACTAAGCCGTCTCTAAAGTTTTTTCAACCGTTTCTTCTTTTGGGCCGTGGATCGTCTTTAACTTTTCGATGATAACCGTGCCAATGTGTCCAATTAAATCTTCTGCCCACACCACATCAACATGGGAGTACTCTGGAATTTCAACCACGTCCAAATTTTCGCCCTCTTTGTAGCTAGGTTCAAAGTTTCTCATATGGGTAATCAAACGAGGTGCATCCACCAAGTAATCGATGTCTCCAGAAAATATAATCATCGGAACCACATGGTGCTCTTTTGAAAACCATGTGTCATGAAAGGGAAAGTATGACTTCGAGTCGTCCTTATGTTCGGCCTCAACATCGAGCTTATAATTGGTTCCTGTCTTATACGCCTTTTTCAGTTGCAACTGGTTCGAGAACCCTTCTTCCACATATTCACTCAACCACCACGACATCAACCTCGAAGATACATAAGTAACATTGAAGATGAAACAGTAATGCCAAACCCGTCTATCTTTGCCCCATTTACGTGCATTCCATCCAAACAAGAATTTAAACATATAGTATGCAATCGGGCCAAAGATCCTGGTGGTGGCAAAGACATTGCGGATACTCGACAAATTCCGCAAGAAAGACATGTTTCCAAAGATAAGTTTGTATGCGGTTGCTCCACGGTTATGTATGAACCGAATAAATCCACGGTAATGGAACGAAGTACCAGGGAAAACTGCCGGTGCCAATGGGAAGAAATAGTCAATCTTTTCGTGTAAATGGGCCAAGTTACGGTTCTTCAACATCAAGAAAGTTTGGCAACAGCCCTGTGAGTGGCCCATCAACGTCAACTTTTCATGGTAAGGTTTATGGGCCAATACTTGTTCAATGATTTTGGGTAAGTCGTAGTACGCAAGACTGCGGATATCCCAATCCCAATACGCTTCGTTGTTGTGCAAGTTACCAGTGTAGAAGGTGTGCTTCGGCTCGAACCACGACCGGTTGTTGCCCATCCACACATCGTAGCCTTGTTCGATAAAGTAGTATGCAAGGGAGTTTGTTCCAGAAACAAGCCAGGCAGCCGAACACGACAATAAACCGTGTTGCATAAGAATGGGCCGTCTTTGATTTCTCTCTTCCTCTGATTCCAGCGAGTCAATCAACCTGTGGAGCGGTAACACATAGCCATCTTTAGTGGTTATGGTATACTCTTCCAAGTCGAGCCCAAGCTCCAAAGCATAGTAACGCAAGTCTTTGGACGGTTTCATCTTCGAGGTATCAGGATAAGCTTTTCTAGGAGTGTATCCATTCACAACATTGTGTCCAACCGGCTCATTAAACCGTTCCTTGCCGGTAATCTTATGCCATAAGTGATAAAAGAGCGACCCGATAAAGAGTGTATTCACAAAGAAAAAGGAACCAATAAATGAGGAAATGATGATCCCAAACTTACTAAGAGCCCCATGCCGAGCCACTTGCTTTGGAGGTGTGAGTTCTTCGTACATATGGGAGTGGTGTGGTTTCTACTCCGTTTCGCTGTTTACTATGTTTGTTTATGGGGCTCGTATATGCAGGAATCAACGGTTTTCCTAAATCAAAAAAAAAGCGGCCATCTCATCCGCGATTTTAACTGATCCGTTTGTTTATTTTAATACCTTAGATACCGCTTATCAGTTCAAAAGAACAGTGAATGGGTTGTAAAAAAAAAAACCATAGTAAATTACAATATTCACATAATCCCAATCCCTGTTCTCTTTTTTCTTGTTTCAAAGCATTTTCAAGACTCTCCAAGATGTATATATGATATAGTATTAGTCCATGAATTCCTTAGGAGAATGTTCTGCGCTGCGTTACAACAAGAATTATCGTTAATCAGCGGCTTGCGGATAATCGCAACCGAATCGAAAAAAGAAAAATAATTTAGCAAAATAGATTAGAGGGCTGGTGCCCTCGAAATCCATAATGCACGTGATCACATATACACGCACCGCACTACCATCGAAAATTTTCAACATATCGCCAACCTTTAAGAGAACTTTCTTCATCAACGAAACTATAGTCAAAAATGGGTAAATCGTATGTACAATGGATCCAGGTGTTTCAATAACAGTTGTTGTACGCTGTTTTGAATACTGCCGTTAAAACGGAAAAAAGACGTATACTAACAATGATAGTCGTGGTTACAGATCCGGTACTCGTTACGCTTTCCAACGTGACTTCAAGAAGCATGGTGCCATTGCTTTGTCCACTTACTTGAAGGTCTACAAGGTTGGAGACATCGTTGACATCAAGGCCAACGGTTCCATCCAAAAGGGTATGCCACACAAATACTACCACGGTAAGACTGGTATCGTCTACAATGTCACCAAGACCTCCGTCGGTGTTATCATCAACAAGGTTGTCGGTAACAGATACCTTGAAAAGAGAGTCAACTTGAGAGTTGAACACGTCAAGCACTCTGCTTGTCGTCAAGAATTCTTGAACAGAGTCAAGGAAAACGCTGCTAAGAAGAGAGAAGCTAAGGCTAAGGGTGAAACCGTCTTGTTGAAGAGACAACCAGCTAAGCCAAGAGGTGCCAGAGTCATCTCCACCGAAGGTAACGTTCCACAAACTTTGGCTCCAGTTCCTTACGAAACCTTCATTTAAAGCATCATATGGTTCTACATCGTTAATTTGTATAATTAGTTCTTGCCAATGCACATACCTACTGAGGCACCGTACTTTCAAGAGCAAGCAAGTTAAATTGTAGCGCACGTAATCGTACGTTTAGTTCATTCAGTAAAATTCAAGAGGTATCTCACTGTCATGGCTGTCTTTCAGCAAAACGTAGTCATCGTGCTCCATTCCATTTTGTTATTTGCATGGTGCAACAATTCAGGCAAATCCAACTTATTCGGTTAGTGAACTGCCAGCATTTTGCAAAAGGGTGGATAAAATAAATCGGTATACACAGAAGTCAATAGCCTTATTGACTCCAGCTTATACTCTCTACACTTTGATGAACCTTTTCGAGTTTGGGATCAGAAGCTCTCTTAGAGTCTGCATTATGTAACAAGATTGTTGCGCCAGACACGTTCACCATAAAAACCCAACTTCTTCGTACGAAAAAGCATTTCCAGAGGAATAGCCGTAAGGCAACTCAACTCCAGAGGGAATTGTCGTGAAAATACGCGAGATTTCATCATGTAGTATAAAACTTGGAAGGTTCATGGAGAACAAGAAACGGAGGCAGAATCCGAGCTTGTTTTATAGTTCGCATATTATATCCGGGTAACCTCATTGCAAAAATTATTCTTAGTACTGCAGATATTATAGTGAAACTTCATCCTAACAAGCCTTTGAAAGACCTTTATTATTGGCAATGGCAAAGAGAAAGTCCGACTCGAAGGGGTCCAAGAAGAAGGTACAGAAGAAGTCAGGATCTTTGGGTCTTGCTGACCTTGAAAAACTTGGCCAGGAAGCCAGTGATTCTGCGAAATATAACAATCTTGTCACCTTGATAAATCAGTACAGTGAGTACATCGAAGTATTGCGGGTGAAAAAGGATGAAGAGGCAGAGAAGTTGGCTCGTCAATTATCGTTGACTTTGTTCAAATGTTTCCGGAAACTTATGAAGCAAGAGTTGCTTGTTAACAAGAAATCATATGACGAAAAGAAGCAGTTGGTGGTCAAGTGGTTGGTGAACAAGTTTGATGGATTCAAGAAGACGATTAACGACATCATTAGCATGAAATTGGCGTACGAAACTTCGTTACAGCTTGACTTGTTGGACATTGGATTGAATCTCGTGGCGCTCGAGAGTCAGTACATGAAGTCTGGTGCAAACGACTTGTACTTTCCTACCCAGACATACTTGCAACTTGTGCAAGCGATTCTTGTGGGAGAAAATGGGGATATTTTGAGTGATGGATCCAACGATGATTTCATCCTCTTGGAATTCCAGGAAAAGTTTGCTGCAAACTGGGACTTGCAATTCTATTTCTTCAATAACTTGCACAACCTGTTGGAAGAATTGAAACTGACAAAGACGAACCATGAATTAAGACGCATATTTTCCAAGTTTTACACGCTTAACAAGGAGAAGTTACTTGTTACTAGCGATGACCAGGACTTGTCAGAGCTTGATACATTGGTTGACTCGAAATTGCCATCCATTGCATACAAGGTATCTAGTTTCAAGGCACAGTACCAGAAGACTTTCCTTGTGGTGCTCTCTTATCCATTGTTTAATTCACAGTATAAGTCTATCTTGCTTATTTTGCACAAGAGAATCATTCCCAACATGATGGAGCCCCAAAGTCTAATGGATTTCTTGACTGATTGCTACAATGTCGCTGGAGACGAGATTATTCCTATTCTTGCATTGAATTCTCTTTACGAGTTGATGAAACGGTACAACTTGGAATACCCAGACTTCTACACCAAACTCTACTCGTTGCTTACTCCCAACTTGTTGTACACGCGGTACCGTTCGCGGTTCTTCAGATTGTGTGACTTGTTCCTTTCTTCGACCCATTTGTCTTCGAACTTGGTTGCTTCATTTATCAAGAAGTTGGCCAGATTAACAGTGGGAGCCACAGCTTCTGGGGTAGTCATTGTGATTCCATTTGTATACAACATGTTAAAGAGACACCCTTCGTGCATGTTAATGTTGCATAATAGTAATGTCAAACCAGGGATGCAGTACGAAGATCCGTTTGACAATACCGAGACCAACCCATTGAAGACTAATGCGATGGGCTCTTCGCTCTGGGAATTGGAAACTTTGATGTCACACTACCATCCTAACGTGGCCACGTTAGCCAAGATCTTTGGTGAGCCATTCAGAAAGCATTCGTACAACTTGGAAGATTTCTTGGACTGGAGCTACGAATCGTTATTGGACAGTGAAAAGAACAGAAAGTACAAGGGTATGGCTGCATTAGAATACGAGGAGTATGATGGCTTGTTTGAATCAAGCGGAGAGAACGTGTATGCCCCGGGATGGACTCTATAGAGATATTATTGTATACTAGAAGCAATACGACGCTAGAACCTGTATATAAAATCCAATTAGTCCTGATTAGGAAATATAATGAAACGCGTCGAGTGGAAAATCTTTTTTTTTGTGTATTAAGGTAAAGTTTCATTTCCGTCAATACAACAAAAGAAAGAACACTAGCTCATACAACATGGACGAGACAACGCAGACCGATCAGCCTATTGATGCCGTCTTTGGTGACAGAGTCCGTCGTTTTCAGGAATTCTTGGATCGCATTGACGGAGAAGGCACCGATTACAGGACCCAAATCAAGGACATGTTAAACAAAGGCCGTTATAGATTGACGGTGTCGATTGACGAAATCAGAGATTTTGACAAGGAATTCTGGAGAGGACTTTTGACCACACCTTCAGAATATCTTCCTGCCTGTGAACGGGCCTTGAAAGATACCGTGTTGACAATTTATGACCCCAGCACCGCGATGTCACTCGAATATGACCAGAACCAGCAATTTTACTTATCGTTTAAGGGTTCGTTTGGTGCCCACAGTGTCACTCCCAGATCGATAAACTCGAGCCATCTTGCCAAAATGGTTTCGATTGAAGGTATTGTCACACGTGCATCGTTGGTACGCCCCAAAGTTATCCGTTCGGTGCATTATGCCGAGAAGACCAGCAGATTTTATGCCAGAGAATATAAGGACCAGACCACGTCGTTTGATCCAATTTCTACCCCTGCAATTTACCCCACAGAAGACCTTGACGGTAACAAATTGACTACCGAGTACGGTTACTCAACCTACCGAGACCACCAGAAGATATCTGTCCAGGAAATGCCGGAATCCGCACCCGCAGGTCAATTGCCTCGTTCTGTCGATGTTATTTTGGATGACGATTTGGTCGATTTGACCAAGCCTGGTGACCGTATCCAGATTGTCGGGGTGTACCGAGCCTTGGGAGGTGGTTCGAATAATAATTCGTCCTTCAGAACCGTGATTTTGGGTAATTCGGTATACCCACTCCATGCCAGATCTACTGGGGTTGCTTCACAAGAGAAGTTGACCGATCAAGATATTCGTAACATCAACAAGTTGTCTAAAAACGATAAGATCTTTGATATTTTATCCACGTCCTTGGCTCCTTCCATTTACGGGTTTGAATATATCAAGAAGGCTGTGTTGTTGATGTTGCTTGGAGGTGTTGAAAAGAACTTGGACAATGGTACTCACTTGAGAGGTGATATTAATATCTTGATGGTTGGTGATCCTTCCACTGCCAAGTCGCAAATCTTGAGATTTGTGTTGAACACAGCTTCGTTGGCAATCGCCACTACTGGTAGAGGGTCTTCCGGGGTTGGTTTGACGGCTGCCGTTACCACTGACAAAGAAACCGGAGAAAGAAGATTGGAAGCCGGTGCGATGGTGCTTGCTGACCGTGGGGTTGTCTGTATCGATGAGTTTGATAAGATGTCCGATGTGGATCGTGTTGCTATCCACGAAGTTATGGAACAACAGACAGTTACCATTGCCAAGGCCGGGATCCATACGTCTTTGAATGCTCGTTGTTCGGTGATTGCTGCTGCCAACCCAGTTTTCGGGCAGTACGATGTCCACAAGGATCCTCACAAGAATATTGCTCTTCCCGACTCGTTATTGTCTCGTTTTGACTTGTTATTTGTTGTCACTGACGATGTGCAACCTACGAGAGACAGAATCATTTCGGAGCATGTGTTGCGGATGCATAGATTCATTCCACCAGGATTGCTTGAAGGTGAACCCATTCGTGAAAAGAGCACGCTTTCGTTAGCTGTTGGTGACGATACCACCAACGAACAGGAAGAATTGGACCAGCCAATCTTTGAAAAGTTTAACTCTTTGTTGCACGCGGGAGTGAGAGCGAACCGGTCAAAGAAACCACCCACGATTTTGTCGATTCCGTTCTTGAAGAAGTATGTTCAGTATGCGAAGCAAAGAATAAAGCCAACGTTGACTGAAGCAGCCACCGAAAGTATTGTGAAGACTTATACGGACTTGAGAAACGATGTTGATGTTGGTAACCAGCGTAAGACCGCACCTGTTACTGCAAGAACGTTGGAAACATTGATTCGTTTAGCAACGGCGCATGCTAAAGTGAGGCTATCTAAATCGGTTGAGACCGAAGATGCAAGAGTGGCTGAACAATTGTTGAGATATGCTATGTTTAAGGAAGTTGCAAAGACCAGAACTAAGAAACAAAAGGTTACTCCCGAAGTTGAGCTGGAAGATGAATCCGAGCTCGAAGAAGAAGAGGAAGACGACGAAGATGAAGAAGTGACTGTGCCGAGACCTTCAACTGCTCGTACGAGGTTGAGAAGCGGAATTCAACAAGCTACACCTATCATTGATGACGATGAAGATGAAGTGATGGAGGAAGAGTTTGGCGATTTGCATCTTACCGAACCCGAGCAACAGCAGCCATTGGTTGATACTGATGTCAATGTCGATGTCGATGGAACGGTTTCTGCCGAACGGTACGCTGTTTTCCAGCAAAAGTTGAATGCTGCTGAGTTCACTGAGCTCTGGCAGAGTGAAAACGGGGTTGCCATGGATAAAGTGTACGAGATTGTCAACGCAAACTTGCCGCAGGAAGAGGTGTTTGAAGAAGCCGAGTTCCTGGCTGCCATTGACATGTTGGTCAAGGAAGACAAGTTACTTATTTCGGAAGGCAAGGTGTATCGTATTTAGGCCCTGGATTCTTTTACTTCTAGTTTGTATTTATAGAAATTTAATGGGTGCAAAAAAAAAGACATTTTTATTCAAAGAAAAAAGATTGAAAAATCAGCGACATCATCGCAACAATTCTGCAGCAGCACGATGAGTTCGGACGAGGAGGTTGAAGAAGGCTTCGAGCTCTACATGCACAATTACCATACGCTTCCCGATGAGTGTAAGAAATACTGGAAGAAACGGTACCAGCTTTTCAGCCGGTTTGACGAGGGTATTTATATGACAAGCGAGCTCTGGTACTCGGTGACTCCCGAGTACGTAGCGGAGTTCACGGCGTCGCTTCTCGTGGATTTCATTCCCCAGGCCCGCAATGTGCTTGATTTGTGTTGCGGAGGTGGCGGAAACACTATCCAACTTGCAAAACACTTTGAATCGGTGGGAGCTATCGATGTGAATCCGTACAACGAGCAGTGCACAATGCACAATGCCACGGTCTATGGTGTTGAGGACTCCGTATGGTCATATGTAGGTGACTGGAACGAGATCTCACGTCCTCACGACGACGGCAGGGTGTACCAGGACTGGATACCCGAACTGATCCAGAATCTCGAATATCCCAACAAGATCTTTGATTTTATCTTTGCTCTGCCTCCATGGGGTGGACCCGCGTACCAAAGAGACCAATTCGATCTCTTGGCCATGGAACCGTTCCCGCTAGACAAGTTTTTGGGGCAGATGTTGCAGTATACCGAGCACATGTGTCTTTTCTTGCCGAAAAGTCTGAATTTAGACCAAATTCGAGCCGTAACGCGCCAGTACTTTGGAAAGGGGAAATGTCGTGTTGTTTATGTCAAACAGGGAAGCTACTGTATTGGAATGTTGGTGTTTTGGGGTCCACAATTTACTGATCTAGAATTAACGGCAGAAGCAAGTATTTCCTGCATAGAACCAACCAGCTCACTTTAAAAACTTTTTTTTTTTGGTGTTTTCTCGACGCCCCCAAAAAAAAAGTCTAAACAAACCCCCGACATTTTACCACGACACCATGGAAGACATCAGAAATATCAAGGATGGTGCGGAAAGCGCACATGACGATACCAGCGAACATGCAGAAGGCCACCGTGAGCACCCTGCACAGGAGACGGGGTTTCTCCAAGGCCAGATTGACCGGCTTCACGAGATCATCGACAAGGTCGAAAACGACAAGATTGTACAATTAAACAACGAAGTAGCGTACCTCAGACAAGTACTTGACTTTCAGAACACCAAGATCGATAAGTTGACCAACTTGATCACGGATTATGTGGAAAACAAGAACCAGGATGCGATCATCAGCCTGCTTCAGGCGATCCAGGAAGGTGTGGATCATGAGCAGGTAAATGAAATCGAGGAACAGGTCCAGAACCAGGTTGACCAGCTTCCTCACGCCGAGTTGGCCCAGCAACAGGTGCATTTGGAGGGCAATATGGACCCGGCATTGCACCAGGTCGCGGTGGCTGCGGTTGCCCTGCAGGCCCAGGCAGCACACCCACAACAACAACAACAACAACAACTGCAGCTGCAACAGCAGCAGGGGGCAGACAAAGCGAAAAAGATTTACGGGGGAAAACGCAAACACGATCACGAGGATAACGGCTCGCAGTACTTGAGTGACGATACCAAGAAACCAAAGATTGCCGTGGATTTTTTGCACAATCCGATGTCGGTAAAAGAGATCTACGATGAGTTCACCAAAGGGTTCCGAGGCCAGCCTCCATTGAAAGAGATGGATGAAAAGTATGGCAAGCAGGAATGGCGGGGCGATTCGCGGTCGAAGGAATCAAAACGGTTCCAGAGAAGAAAGAAGTTGTATGACGCAATTGAGCGTGGTGTCGATAAGTACGGCAAGTCTGCAGACGAAATCATTCGGTATATTGAAGAGTTCCGTGGCCAGAAGTCGTTGACGTGGATCATGAATGGCAATTTACCCGGGGACCTTCAGTTATAAGCATGCAGTCCCGTTGGCAGAGGTGCGACATGCAGACTCAACATGTAAAAATTTACAGAAGATAAAAACGACCGCCGCACCGAGCGAGTCAATAATGGCAAAAAAAAAAGCCATGAATTTATCCACAATGGCGGGCGGAAGCCGGAGCCGGTCACGCATTCTATTAACTTTCGGCTGAACTATAATGAAAAGCTGTCAATAAAGAATGCTACACACAAAAAACAATTATAATTGTCACGTTATTATGTTCCCAACGCCACTTAAAAGAAGTAAGGGGGGTGGGGGGCAAATTTTTCTCTGGTATCTGTTTTCTCTGTACTACTGTTTTAATAAATGGAATCTTCTCGAAACGGACACGGACGGGTAACCGCGCCCGACAAATTTTTCTTTCTTCTCACTTTATATAAGGAAAGCCACCGACAATTTTTTTCAACCGTAAGCTAAACCATGTTGTCTGCTAGATCCTTAAAGACTGTGTCACGCCGTTTCCCGGTCGTGGCAGTTCGTAACAACTCCACTGCTGCCCCAAACGGGCCAGTTATCGGTATTGATTTGGGTACCACCAACTCTGCCGTTGCCATTATGGAAGGCAAAGTCCCTAAGATTATTGAAAACTCGGAAGGTGGCAGAACCACGCCTTCGATCGTGGCCTTCACCAAGGAAGGTGAAAGATTGGTTGGTATTCCAGCCAAGCGTCAAGCTGTTGTCAACCCAGAAAACACTTTGTTTGCCACCAAGCGTTTGATTGGTCGTCGTTTTGAAGACCAAGAAGTCCAAAGAGACTTGAACCAAGTTCCATACAAGATCGTTAAGCATGAAAACGGTGATGCTTGGATCGAAGCTAGAGGTGAAAAATACTCTCCACAACAAATTGGTGGTTTTGTCTTGAACAAGATGAAGGAAACCGCCGAAGCCAACTTGGGTAAGGCCGTCAACAATGCCGTTGTTACTT
Source organism: Teunomyces lycoperdinae (assembly GCA_030574955.1). Taxonomy (NCBI): domain Eukaryota; kingdom Fungi; phylum Ascomycota; class Pichiomycetes; order Serinales; family Debaryomycetaceae; genus Teunomyces; species Teunomyces lycoperdinae. The sequence goes on from JAJMFY010000011.1 coordinate 23,955, forward strand.
GTCCAGCTTACTTCAACGATGCCCAAAGACAAGCCACCAAGGATGCCGGTAAGATTGTTGGTTTGAATGTTTTGCGTGTGGTCAACGAACCTACTGCCGCTGCCTTAGCCTACGGATTGGAAAAGAACGATGGTGAAGTCGTTGCTGTATTTGACTTGGGTGGTGGTACTTTTGATATCTCCATCTTGGACATTGGTGCTGGTGTCTTCGAAGTCAAGTCGACCAACGGTGACACTCACTTGGGTGGTGAGGACTTTGACATTGCTGTAGTGAGAAACATTGTCGATACCTTCAAGAAGGAATCTGGTATCAACTTGGAAAAGGACAGAATGGCCATCCAACGTATTAGAGAAGCTGCTGAGAAGGCCAAGATTGAATTGTCTTCGACTGTTTCCACCGAAATCAACTTGCCATTTATCACTGCCGACGCTTCTGGTCCTAAGCACATCAACCAAAAGATCTCGAGATCGCAATTCGAAGCTCTTGTTGAACCATTGATCAAGAAGACCATTGACCCATGTAAGAAGGCGTTGAAGGACGCTGGCTTGTCCACCTCCGACATCTCTGAAGTCATTCTTGTTGGTGGTATGTCGAGAATGCCAAAGGTTGTCGAAACCGTCAAGTCGATCTTTGGCCGTGACGCCTCGAAGGCTGTCAACCCTGACGAAGCTGTTGCCATGGGTGCCGCTATCCAAGGTGGTATTCTTGCCGGTGAAGTCACTGACATTGTGTTGTTGGATGTTACTCCATTGTCTCTTGGTATTGAGACCATGGGTGGTGTGTTTGCCCGTTTGATCTCAAGAAACACCACCATTCCAGCTAAGAAGTCGCAGATCTTCTCCACTGCTTCTGCTGGCCAGACTTCGGTCGAAATTAGAGTGTTCCAAGGTGAAAGAGAATTGACTAGAGACAACAAGTTGATTGGTAACTTCACCTTGTCTGGTATTCCACCTGCTCCAAAGGGTGTTCCACAAATTGAAGTCACCTTCGACATCGACACCGACGGTATCATCAAGGTTAGTGCTCGTGACAAGGCTTCCAACAAGGACGCTTCGATCACCGTTGCCGGTTCTTCTGGTTTGTCCGACTCTGAAATCGAAAAGATGGTCAACGACGCCGAAAAGTTTGCCGAATCCGACAAGGCCAGAAGAGAAGCCATCGAATCTGCCAACCGTGCCGACCAATTGTGTAATGACACCGAAAACTCCTTGAACGAGTTCAAGGACAAGTTAGAGGCTGCCGATGCCGACAAGGTCAGAGAACAAGTTGCTGCTTTGAGAGAAGTCGTTCTCAAGGCACAAGCCGGTGAAGAAGTCGACTCTGCTGAATTGAAGGCTAAGACTGAAGAGTTGCAGAACGAATCCTTGAAGGTGTTTGAAAAGTTGTACAAGAACAACGAAAACAACTCCGAATCACAGGAAAACAAGAACTAGACGTAGTTCTTCTTGTACATAAAAAAGAAAGAATAGTAATATATTATAGTCTTATTGAAGTGCCGAAAGGTTGTAGTGCCCGCCAGACCGTCGTATCGTGCTGGTGGTCAGAACCAGCGACAGCACCGAAACAAACCGGCCCCGACGCCGCACCGTGCCGTAAGTCTTGAGCTGCAGCAAGTCGCTGGCCCGTGACAGCTCTGATATCACACTGTCGCCATCAGAATCATATTCCAACATATCACCCAACATTGACCGCCGGTTCAATGTGCTCTTGAATTCGTGCGCTGGTGGATCCACAAACTCGCTGCTTCTGCTACTTACAGTATACTGCGACACCGTGTCGGTATCGCTGTTCTTGCTGCTGTTCTTGCTGCTCTTTCTGCTGGCATCGTACGCAACGAAACCAGACTTTTTTGATGCCATAAATTCCTGGAACATGTTGATCTCCTGACGGAGCTGGATCCGCTTGCACACCACTTGGGCGAGGTACGACCGCCAGAGATCACTAATCTGCGGCCGAGGCTCGTAGGTCCGCTGCTCGAGATGTGGTGGCGGTGGCGGTGGCAGATCGCTTTCGTCCCGTGGCGATGGCTGCAGATCTTGCGGTTCGACCAATGGTACTGTCGCTTGCGGTGGCAGTTCTGGCAATATTACGCCAGCCGCAATCGAATTGCGCCGTTCTGTTTCCTGGATATACTGACTTAAGCGTGGATTGGGCGACGATTGGAGATTGACGTTTTCTGCTGGTGCTCCAGCAGAGTATTTGAGCGTATCTGTGAGGGCCTGGACCCGCTGGACCTCACGGAGTCCCAATTGGGGGTTGGTGGTGGGAGCTGATATTGTGGGACGTTGTGATTTGCGTCTCTTGATAGAAGAACGGCTGTATCTGGAGACGGGAAACACGAATCGGAGTCGTTTGAGTTTGGCCACCGCCTTGCGAAGGGCCAACAGGACGCGGTACATGAAACTTCCCTTTTTGAAGCGGATGGCATTGCTTCGGGTGAGAGATGTGACGCTGCTCATCGCCGAACTCTGGCGGGCACGGACTCGGGTTGACCGTGCCCGTCTGAAACGTCTGGTGCCACTGTTTGCAAGGGATATGTCTTGTCTGGTGGAGAAGATTGTGGCTTGTGAGCCCATGGAGTTGGAGATTTCGCGGGACAAGGTGTAGGAGCGGGAGCGGGAGTGGGATTTTGGAGGCGAGTCACGGCGGCGTGGGGGTCTGTTGATCAAATCGAAGTCACTGGCAAGCGACGGCAGTGCTGCTGACAACGTATCGAGCTTTTGGGCCATATAGGGGTTTTGCTGGTCGAGAATGAACTGTGAGAAACGTTTGGGGACTTGGTTGAAGCCCGGCAGCAGGTTTGAGGGCATGGACATCGCTGGCAGGGATGGGTTTTGTTTGTGAGGCGAAGTGTGCAGTGTGTTGGCATATTTGGGAAACTTGTCGCTTGTGGGGCTCTTGAGCAAATCAAACGTATCGAACGAGCTGGCGTAGTATGGAAACGAAATGGCAAGTGAAGTTGCAGAGTTAGACTCCAATTCCATTCTGGTAGGACTCTGTGTCTCTTCGTCCGTATGGAGCGGTGCAAACATAAAGGAAAAAGGGGTGGTATGTGTTTTCTCATCTGATGGCTGGCTGTAAAACCAGCATTTGCAGTCAAAAAAAGTTACACAAAACAGCAAAGATAAATATTACACAAACGCATTCAAATAAAAAAAAAGAGCAAATAATACGATATTTGTCTGTATCAAAAATACATTCTGCGACACCCAACTTGCGACAACCGATAAACATCTGTCACAAATGTCAACAGTTTGAAACATCTACATCTAACAGAACAAATCCCGTTTCTGTAACTTTTGTGTTACAATTAACTAAACTACTTAAAACATTTTGTTTTGGTTTTTTTTCTTTCCTATTCATAAATCTCTAAACAGCTTTGGCTAAACCAACAGCACCCTTCTTCAAGTCGTAAATCGAGTAGTATCTTCTCAAGAACGAGTCACCAATAATAGCCATTGGTCCAATTGGAGCAGGCATGTCCATACCCATAAAAGCTGAGACACACGAGCCACTGACTTCCAAGGTATAATCGTATGGGCTCAAAGTAAAGTTGTGACCTCCAAAGTTCAACGTCAAGTCTGGCAACGAATCTCTGGTCTCACATTCAACCTGGTACTGTCCAGACCACGACTTGGTGGCCCCAATCTTGGCATTGAGGATCTCAGCCAATTCCGATGGCAAAGCAATCAACGAAGTACCGGTATCGATAGCAGCACCGGTGCTTTGCAACTCAGCATACTCGTCACCCAAACCAATGCCTTCAAACGATACTTCCCAGTACGCCTTTCTTCTGAGTGGCAACCAGGTGATATCACCAGTGAACTTGGACGAATCGTAACCACCAAAAGTAGCCAATCCACCGTCCTCGCCATCCTTGGCAGTGTCACCCAAGTAGAAGGCAAATTGAGGAGTATCCAACAAACCTTGCTTCACGGCATTAAAAAATGGAGGCACGATCTTGTTGACGGAGATTGTGTCGTATGCCAAACCCAAGATCCCATCAAACTTACCAAAGGCAAACGCCAAACCTGGTTCGCTGGTAGCTTCAGCAAATACTTGGTTGGGGATGGTCAAGTCACCAATGGTCAAAGTATCCTGAGAAACGTAACCTTCCAAAGAACCACTTCCGTACTGGATAGCAAAGGCGGAACCGTCGGCCTTGTAAGTTTTCAGCGAGTCGTGGTCGTACTTTTGGTGCAAAAAACAAGCCAAAGAAGAACAGTCCTTGGAAGGAACCCACAAATTAGAAGAACCAGTGTCCAAGATAACCTTGAAGGTCTGGCCAGGAGTTCCCAACTGGATTTCAGTAAAGTACTGAGCATTTAGGTAGTTTGAAAGTGGAACGTCGTGGCCGCCCTTTGGTGGAGCAACAAACGGAACTTGGGCCACATTGACTCCATCGTTGCCAAAGGAAACCGACTGGCCAGTGGCAGCGTTGAAAGTATCAACATACTTCTGTCCAAGGGCGTTGGCATACTCATTGAACGAGCCAGCCAACATGGCCTCATCAGCTTGTACCTTGTGCAACTTGGCAGAGTGCAAGGCGTCAGCAGGTAAGGCCAAAAGGGCAGTAGCGAGTGTGGTCAACACACTTAATGAGAATTGCATGTTTTATTGTTGGTATTATAAGCTAGAATATAGAAATATCCGAACCTGGAGAAATAGTAAGTAGAGGGTGTGCTGTTGGGGGCAATCTTATCGCTAGGGGCGCCCGGGCAGCGGAATGACTAGTTTACTGCATATAAGTAACTTGCATCCGTACACAAACATGGCTGGCCAAATTTATTACAGTTTGGGGAAACTAGAGAAATTTAATGTTAATTTGCCACATCTGGATTAGGAGAGGTGCGAAAACCCATCCTTGTAAACAAAAACTAAAACCGTTCGGGAAAAAAATTTACATTTTAACTTCGTCCGTTTACATGTTAGATCGGCACTCGGCGCTAAAATTTTAGACCTTAGCGAGTCGCACAGATTTAATCATCACCGCTACACCCACGACGATGAGCTGGAACTTGTTTAAGGCCCAAGTGGCCAACTGTATCCCCAAAAAACCTATCAAGTTTGTTTCTGCCGATGGTGAAAATGCCTCGTTGCCCGAAATCATCAAGAAATCCGTGCCCGAACTCGCCGATGGTGCCAGTTACACCCTTCATCCGCTCCTCTTAACTGGCCACTTGCAAACGGCGTACTCGGCCGCACGGTCTTTTGAAGATGTGGACCAGGTTCATTATAAGCGGAGACTATTGCTGGTCGAATCAGATACCAAAACGTTTCAAGTTGATGGAGAAACCTTAAAGTACGATCGATGGGAAGGTAAGAGCACGATTGCCCTCGATTACTTGGTACCAAAGCTGGCATCCAATCCGGACCACTTGAAGTTTAAGCCAGCTTCACAAACCAAGGAACTTCCTCCTCGGACCGAGTACCTTGATCCAGAAAAAGAACAGGAATTGCTTGACGACTGTAAACCTTTGCTTGTGGTGTTACATGGTTTGACTGGAGGCTCGCATGAGCTGTACATCCGGGCACTTTTGAGTGCATTTGACGATGAAAAATCGGGCTTTGATGTAATGGTGCTCAATAGCAGAGGCTGTGCTCAACACACAATCACTTCTCCACAGCTTTACAACGGGCTCTGGACCAATGACTTGCGGTACTTAATCAATGAACACGTTTCTGTGAAATGGCCACACAAAAAAGTGTTTTTGGCCGGCTTCTCGTTGGGTGGAGCTATTACAGCCAATTATTTGGGACAAGAAGGTTCCAGTGTAAATAAAATGATCAAAGGAGCGGTTATTTTTGGATCTCCATGGGACTTTGGAGAGAGTTCTGTTCAGTTATCGGACAGCATAATTGGGAACCGTCTTTACTCCCCAACGATGGCCCAGAGCTTGATAAGGTTGGTGAAGGCACATGACGGTGGGATTCTCAAGGAAGATCCTCTTGTTAATGAGTACAAGAAGAATCCAGAAAACTTTAAGATTGAAAAGCTTAAGGATTTTGATGATGTTTTCACCTCGAAACTCTTTGGATTCAACAACGCCAACGAGTATTACCACAACGCACTGCCGATCCAGCGTCTCAACAAGGTTCGGGTTCCAATGATTGTGCTTTCATCAAAGGATGATCCAATTGTTGGAAGCAAGCTGTTGCCATATACTGAAGTGAAGCAGAACCCATACACCATGCTTATTACTACATCTACTGGGGGACATATTGGTTGGTTCAAGTGGGAGGGAATTGGCGGAAAACGGTGGTATCCCGAACCTATTTACCAACTTTTCACCCAATTGAACCAATGGCTGGTTGATCCTTCCAGCATCGACTCAAATGACTTGCCTAGAGACCCAAAAAAAGCATGGAAGCATGACAGAATCGCTTATAAATTAAGTACTGTATAAAGAAATATTTGCAACAATAACATTCAGTAAAAATATCGCAAATCTTAGTTACGTTTTCTTTCTCTCCGGTAATGACGAAAGAAGACACACGTCCACTCCTGCTCAAATGGATCTCGAAACTCCGTACGATTGCTTCAAATCCAAACTCACAAGATTTCCTAAAATTGGAATATATTGATATCAACCTAAACAATTCACGCAAACTTATCGCCAACGTCACGACGTTGTCACAAACAACCGCCGACTTGAGCTCTGATCTCGACACCGCCAACGGTACCTTACTCCGCCTCCGCAACATCAACCACGAATTGGACTGGCTTACAAAACGTTAGATCTACTACTTACATTTGATTTTGATTTTGATTTCTGTTTCTCAAATTACGTTTAATTACTCTAAGAACTACTATCTATTCGTGGTCCAGGTCTATCACAAAGTCCTGCAATGTAATGTTATCCTCAACATCACCAACCACTCCGTACTTGACTGCCGTCAAGTCGGCTCCAGCAGGACCCGCTTCTATATCCGGTGAAGGAGCTGCTTCTTCTGGTTTATACTTGATGATGATGTATGCGTTTCCGATAATAAGCACAATGCCCAAGAAACTGAGAAGGCCGGGGAAATGACCCCAGATCGTCAAGTCCCACACCAACGCAAACAACATGTTTGTGTACGACATGAGCGAGGCACGAGCAGCACGTACTCGCTGAACGCCTGCTGTGAGCGAGAATTGCATAAAGAAACCGGAAAATCCGATCAACGCAAACAACGTCCACTGATAAGAGTTGCTAGGGAGCACAAATGAAAGCAGCGGAGTTACAAGAATGGCAAAGAAAGTAATGATACAACATGTCAATGCAAAGTAACTCACCGATAATAACGGATGAGCCTGTTTTCCGATCTTACGCAACACAATGTACACACCAGAAGCACCACAGACACCTATCAAGCCAATACTAGTGGCAAGAAGCCGTTTTTCAGTGGAGGAACTTTCGATGGAGTTGTCAGGCAGGGTTTCTGTCTCGGACTGGTGGCCAAAAATAAAGTTGGGTTTGGCAATAAGGAGGACACCTCCAAGCGAGACAATGGAGCATACGGCTTCGAGCACCGAGTAGCGTTCGTGGAGCAAGATCCAGGCCAAAAAGGCGGTGACCATTGGCACCAAAAAGGTGATGGCAACAGCATCGGACAAGCTCAAGTACTGGAGCGAGAAGTAGAGTCCAAATACACCAAAGAAGCCAATAGCACCACGGACAAACAAGAGTTTACGGAGATGAGTCGGTCCAAAAGGGGCATCGGGCACCGACCTCGTGACAACCATGTATAGCAAGCAGCACAAGTAGGTGATCAACATACGCACAAACAAGATTTGGAGGGGATGGATTGGAGTATTAAAGTCTTTATCGGTGACCAAAAGCTTACATGTGGTGACCATGATAGAGTTGAAGAACTGGGACAACACAAGGAGTGAGATGCCCACGTTAGGTTCGATGTACGAAGTGTACTTCTCATGGAGGAAGCTGTAGGTATGGTGCCAGAACGGAGGCGAGGTGATCTGGGGCCATTCCTCGATGGATTCGGAGGAGTCTCGAAGGGAAGACGGCTGAGGTAGCTGAGACATTTCGATATGGTGGGAGGGGGAAAAGGATAGAAAAGATAATTACGGTGCGACCGATATCACCTACACTCTAAAACCATTTTCCACAATAAAAGTGTGTGGAGGGAGGAGGAGCAGCAGCAGGAAAAGCAGCAGACTTAGTCACGGCTTAATAAGCGGCTTGCAAGATCGGGTTATCTTTACGCAGAGAAGAAAGATTTAGACATGTAATTAATGTTAGAGAGTTGCTTGGCAAAAAGAAGAAAAAAACAACATAGAATCTACATCTATAGCGACACAAAGAACAGAGTGTGTTTCTTATCTCAAACAACAATAGTGAAAGCATGAACCGCTGTTTAAATTTTTGATAAGTCTTGAAGAAATCACCATGCAAAGCCTCTCCCTCCCCCGCAGCTTAGTAAGAACTCATTGTGACTGACCCAATAATTTTTCAAGATTTTTTCTTTTTTTTTTTAAAAAAAAAGTATGAGAAAGCGATTACGGAGCCGAGCCAATAGACGTGCTGTTGTGTCAATTATGCCATTCGTCTTATTTTTTGAATCGTCACTGGTGGCAGGGCCAGTGTCATTAAAGAACGACTTCGTGGCCAAGCTGGTTAAGGCGTAAGACTGTTAATCTTGAGATCGTGAGTTCGATCCTCACCGAGGTCGTATTTCTTAGTATTTTTTTTCCTTTTCTGTCACGTCACTAACCTTGTTTGTGAAAGGGTAAGGAAGTATGGTATATACCGTATTAATTGTAAATTCGTATTCTTAGTATACTATATTATATTATAGAGCAGCAGGACTCTTTTGATTTCTCTTTGATAAGTAAACTTGTTCTTGTTGCGTATTCAAAGATATCGTCCACTCCCTCCCCGGTCAACGCGGAGCTTTCTAAGTAGAACTTTGCACCAATATCTGATGCCACCTGCTGGCCCTCCTCTAGTTCCACACACGACCGGCTGCGGGTGTGTGTTTGGCCCCGTAAGTCCTTTTTCAAGCCAATTAGAAGATACGGTGTTCCAGGACAGTGCTTTTTTACTTCATGGATCCATTTTGTCCGTGTATTATCGAGAGTGGTTGGATCATCAAGCGCGAATCCTATCAAGATGACATGCGAATTGAAGTAACTGAGCGGTCGTAACCGTTCGTACTCTTCCTGCCCAGCAGTGTCCCATAATGCTAACTGTACAGCCTTTCCATCTATTCGACAGTCGGTCACGTAGTTCTCAAATACTGTGGGATGATACTCGGTGGGGAATTCGCCAAGCGTAAACACATACAAGAGCGACGTCTTGCCGCAACCCCCGTCGCCCACAATCACAAGTTTCCGTCTCACAACGTCCACCATATTGCCAATGCCTGGGATGATTCGTGGTGGTGGTTATCGGCCTGTAAAGCACCGTGATTCTCTGTCGATTCAATGATATAGCTCGGTCCGATTTTTAATTTTGTTGAGAAAATTGCTACAACTGAAGCTGCAAAATCATCTTGGCTAAAACCTAAAAGAAAAAAGAAAAAAAAATAGAATAAATGACGGCAAATTCTATGGTCTACAAATTGTTCCTGGGTGATAACTGTGCTCGTGATGGATTGGTTACAATACATAAAACTAAACCTAATTCCAGAGTCCCCGATTAAAGTTGGTAGGAATGCTCGAATCAAGCTCAAGCTCTCCAAATGACTTTAGAAGAGACGTATCGGTGCTACCATTAATTCCTGGAGGTGGAGCGGTTGCAGAAACAGTACCAGCTACATTCCCACCATCATTAGGATATCCAGGAGAAGCAGAAGAACCAGCAGCCTCAGCCTTGACATGAGTCACAGTACCAAAATCATCGTAGATAAAATCAAACTGGTACGCCTTTGATGTGCGAAATGCACCCAAAAACTGATTCACCGTCAAGCTCGTGCTGCCCAAAATAGTCTTGGTAGTCTGATACAACTTGAGGAGTGGAGCAACGCCAAAATCAAGCTGATTCGATTGTTGCAACATCCTGAACGCATCGTATCCGGCAGCTTGGATCGCTTCGTTATCTACTGCACCGGCAGCCTGTGGTATCGAGAGTGCTCCTGGGGCAGAAATCCCGTTGCTAAGTGGAGTACCAATATTCGTAGCTACAGGGTTCCATAACGAAGCGTTTCCGTTAACAGCATTCGACGTGTTCCAAATAGAATTATTCCGTGATCCGGCCGATGGCTGGTTCCAGATTGTGCTAGCTGGTGTTGGTGCTGCCGTGGGGACAACAGAAGCAGTTTGAGTTGCAGGGGTGCTAGCAAATGGATCGCTCGTATTCAATGGATTAAGGTTCTCAGTTCCAAAGGCATTAAACGGGCTGAAGTTGCCGGGGTTGGAGAACTGGTTCGGAAACAAGGCTGATACACCAGCAGTATTTCCGCTTAGTGAATTAAGACGGGACTTGGTCGACCATGGCGAGATATTGGTTGTTGCACCTGGTGCCACGCTAGCAGCACCAGTACCATACACCATATTATTAGGTGAGATATTCGAGCTCATGGCGGGACCTGCATTAGTCACATTGGCTAACGTAGGAGTAAAAGGTTGGTTAAAATTGCTGGCTGTAGGAGGTTCGGAAATGTACTGACTTTGAAGAGGAATAGCTGTGGTGTTATGCAATGAAGAAGATGATGACATGGAGCCTGGCTTGGCTTGGTATAATTGTTGCAAAATATGATTAGGAGCAGGAGCAGGAGCAGGAACAGGAACAGGAACAGAAGTAGGAGCGGCAATTGGCATGGTTACTTCTTCACCAACACCGTCTAAGAACGGAACAACTGGGTCAAGTTGAGGAACTTGCTCGGCCAAGGCTTGTTGTTCCAACTTGACCAATTCGAGTTCTTTTTCCTTCTGTTTCTTCAACAATTCTTTCTGTTTCTTTTCTTCTTCCTTCTTCTTTCTTTCTTCTTCTTGTTTTTTCTTGCGTTCTTCCTTCAACTTCTTAGCTTCCTCTTCTTTCTTGCGTTGTGCCTCAGCTTTTTTTCTGTTTTCTTCTTCCTTTCTCTTCAACTCCTCAATCCTCTTCTTCTTTTCTTCTTCTCTCTTGAGTCTGGCCTCTTCCTTTCGGCGTTTCTGTTCTTCTCTCAACTCTTCTTGTTTCTTTCTTTGTTCTTCTTCTTTCTGCCTCAACTCTTCTTCCTTCTTCCTTCTCTCTTCTTCCTTTGCTAACTGCTGCAACCGTTTCTTTTCCTTGTTCTTCTCCTTTTGTTTCAACTTCTTAAGCTCCTTTTCCTTCTTCGCATTTTCTTCTGCCTCCAATTCCTCGATCAATTTCTGAGTTCTGTCTTCAGAAAGCTTTTTCTTGTAGGCATTTTTCAACCTTTCTTGAAAGAGCTTGATTACTTGAATCAAAAACAAACGACGAATCTCTTGCATTTTCTCTTCCTCAGATATTTCTGATTCGGTGTCGCTGGCACCGGCTTCGTCCTCATCCTCATCGATATCATCATCTTGATCCTCTTCTTCCTCTTCTTCCTCTTCTTCCTCTTCTTCCCCGTCAACTTCTTCAAAATGATTATGTTTGTCAATAAGTTCTTCCTTGGTATCATGAATGGAATCCGTCAAGTTCATTATTTCAGGTATGTCATTCAGATCATTCAAGTTTTGGTTAGCAGTGGTAATTCTTGGATGCAAAGGTGTAGTTTTGAGTAAGTCTTCTCTCGCAGTTCTTGATTCAGATAGCGATTCCATCATATCAATAAACGAATTGCCATCGTTTTTCAACAAGTCCTCAGCAAAACTGGATAATCCATGACTGAATTGGTCCTTGAATTTGGCAATCAAGGTATTTTGATCAACAGGCTCTCCGGATTCCGACGGCGGAAGTCCATTCGTAGTGGAGAATATCTTTCCTATGTTATGTAAGAAAGACATTCCTTTCTCCAATTGAGCTTCATCAGCTTTATGCAAATCCTTAATCATATCTCTGAGCGAACCAGCTTTTTCCAAAATGTTGGCCTGGTTAACATTTGACTGGTTAAAAGTTTCCTTAATCTTTTCAAAGTCAAGGTTTTCCAATGCCTCAAATATTTTCGGATCAAGTAGTTTTTGAAATAAGGGCTCTGCCGGGGTATCAGAACTTACGTCTTTTACTGTTTGTTCTTCAACATTTGCTTCTGTCGGTATCTGAGTCGCAACTTCCAATGGACGTGAGGGTAAGGGAGAAGGAATTCCTGGATTGTTGTAGAAAAGAGGGCCACTGTTCAGCTTTTCTTGCTCGATCTGTCTTGCCCGTTTGTACTCTTGTTGTCTTTTCTGTAGCCTGTGTTCTTCTTCAAGCATGTGGAACCCACCAAATAGAAGGCCTGGCAAAGCATTCAAGTCATTAATGTCTCTGACTTCATGGATAAAATCTATTATGTCATCGAAATGGTTGTCGTAGATGTTTTCCAATTCATCTTCAATGATATTGCTTCTTCTGCCACAGTATTTACAGGCACAGTTGATATGAGAACCATTAGTTCCAGATCCATTGGCTAAATGCAGTTGTCCATTCCCGTGGCCGTGGTGGCTGTGGCCATGGTGGCCGCCATGGTGGTGCTGGTTGGCGGCATTTGCTCTGGTTTCGTTACGGAAAATCTCCAATATGGACTTCTTATCTATCTTGACCAACTCCATCTTGTCAGATTCATCCAAAGATTCCCAGAACAGCTTAAGATTTTCCTGTTCTTCTATTGATGCAGAATCCCATATGCTGTTCTGATAATGGTTGTCGTTGTGATGGCTGTGGGAGTTGGAGTATGAGTGATCGTGGAAGTTGTGATTTGGGATGTGTGGGAGATTTGGAGGCGTGATGTCGTCCAAAGGTTCAACCACTACATCGCCATTTGGGGCCTGTTTAATCACTCTGGATGTGGGGTAATCGTCTTCTGGGTGGTTTAGTGTGGCCTGGATGTTGGTAGGTACCAGTTGTTTCTTGCGTTTGTTCTTTCTCTTTCGTTTCTTAGATGATTTGGATGTCTCGGAGTCTTGGTTAGCCGCTACATGATTTGGCGACGTATTGGTACTGTAGTCGAAATGAATGGTATCACCAGTCTTGAACTGGGCCGAAAATGGCAGTTCCTCGGTAGCCATCGTTCTTTACTTGAGGATGATGTATATGTAACTATTGTTTTCCAACACAGAAGTTGGTGGATGGGAATGCAAGATGGACAGGAAACAAAAATGCTTGTTGATAAATTGACTAGTTGTCGCTAGTTTCGGGTTTGGGTGTGCGGAATTCTAAACCAACAAAATCTGTTTCTTTATGTCGGTCCTCGAATATATAATGATATTGTCACAAATAATTCAATCTCAAAATGATTCACACAGTATTCCTCAGTTCCAATTGTCACTTCAGTTACTCGATGATACTATATTTTAACCCGCTACAACTACACTACGAATTAAAATAAAAATTTTCTTCTGTATATAACATCCTGCAGGTTACCACGACTTTTTTTTTCCTTCAGTAAGTTATTGTCTGGTCTGGTATTCAGTGCGACTCTCTTTAGCCAACTTATGTTTGTTAAAGCTATTTTTCGTATAATATCCTCTATTTTAATGGCAGGCCTAAACAAGTGATGGTTATGGTTTGCAATGCTGTAGAAATCGCATTCCATTAACATGCACTAAGAAATTGTAAATTCAAACGGCTCCCAAACTAACTTGTTTTTTTTTTTCATTCTAATGACATAACCTTGACCAACCCCTATAACAAACTACTTGGCCCTTGAACGGACTATAAAAACTATTTTTTTATGAAAAAGCTTGTATATTGTTTCTATCTATTATTCCAATCTAGTTCAAAGCATCTTGGATTTGGACCATCAGTTGGAAAGATCGAGGAGCATATGTGTACAGGGTAAGAATGTACAAAGCAGGGAAACCCGAAGCAAGTTTATTAAACTAACAAGCAACTAAGAGAAGTAGACGAAAAAGCTATTTCCCCTTGAAATAAAGTACAGGTAATACCCATTCGGTTAATAAATTTTATTTCCTAGCAAACTGTAGTCGTTCTTAACCACAATATCTATGTCCGAAACAGGAAATTGGTCGCAGAATGGGGAAGGAAATCTCTGTTATATATTCTGCAGTATCCTCTAGATGTTCATTTCTAACACTATTGGTGATAATGGCTACACTAATAGTGACTCTTTAATACTATTTAATCTCTAATGAAAATTCATTACAATAGCCTATGTAATTTGAAGTAATGGCAATGCTAATTCTGCCTAAGTGAAAACGAGAAAATGGTTGCAAACTGCACTACCCAAACGCAAATCCAGTACTTCCTTCAATACTAGCTAATAATAAGAATTTTCTCAAGGCTTCATAAGACTCATACTTGGCAATTCAATTTAATTCTCGCAAACTTGAGAAGTTGGTAATCGATTATGAGAATACCAAAGTCAATGAATTTGAAACTTCACATATCCTATACTTCCCTGTTCAATCTAGTTCCTCCAAACTTTACTGAATCATCATTTCTCTCCACTTTTAAATAATCTGTGCTTATGCTAACTTTGATGTTGAGAAGTATCTTACGATATTTCTCGGCTTCATCTGTGGTCATTTCCAAAGTTTGCGTCAATCTCAATCCCAGATTGCACTCCAAAAGATCGTTGAGATTGTATCCTTCATTGAAGAATTGTTTGGCATGTTGTTCGTTCATTCCAGTTGATTTCAAAAGGTCCACCTTTTCAATTGGAGGAGAAACATTACGTTCATCCAACATAAGAAGCTCGCCAGGAATTGGTTCACTCTTAGAAACTATTGAATATCCGGCAATACGGCAAAGTGGACCAAGAAGTAAATTGAGGATGCTAGACTTTATGGGGATTGGTGTTTTTAAAACCTTCCCTCTCATGCACTAATTAACTTCGATGCCTCAGTCTTGATTTAGTATGTGAATCTGGTTGCATTTTTTTTTCAGTTTTATTGTACCCAACGTGGAAATACATGTTAACAAGTGGGAAGTTTACTTCTCCATTAATTCCAATCAAGCATTCACAAATCAGTAATATTTGTTGTAATCCATTCATGAAGATACTGACTCTTGGGTACTAACGTAGGTCAAGCCTGACACCAATTTCGTATCACTTGGTCCAATTCAAGAATTCTATTCCAATATTCGCTGGCAATATTTTCCAAACATTCTAAAAAGCCACTTTTCAACAATACAAGAGTCATTATTGGATGTGTCTGTCGTTTTTTGCCATTTTTTGAAGTAATTGCAACAAGAATAAAATTAAGCATTACCAATTGGAAAAAAAAATTATTGTAATCATATAAAGTAGGTTTGCATAAGGCATTTGTGAATGTTTTCCCAAGTGTTTCCATTGACCTAACATCAGATCTTCGTTCTTTTACTGAGTAGGTTTCGTCTGTGGCACATGCTTTCACAAGTGCTGAGAAAATTGAATTACCATTTGACGAATATCATTTAGAGTTCTCTGAAATAGCTTCGCCATTTTGATTTCTGGATCATTATTTCCGTCCCTGTATTTTTCTCTTTTGGATCGCACTTGAAGATAAGCGTTGGCGGGGATTCATAGAGTGTCCGTGTATCAAGGTTTGTAAAATTAGAAACCTCTGCTGTAAGGCAGTCTATACTATTAAATTTATCTGTCAATGTCAGAATAATTATTTCACTATTCTTAACTTTTCTTAAGGAACTGAACTTCGAAACTGCGAAGGTTAAACAGTCAAGGGTACATTTTCAAAATTCTCGGGTTGAATCAAATCTACCAAAAACTCAATCAAACTTGGATCAAATGACATCCAATAAAAAAAGAACTAGGTTAATGCGTTCAAGATAAACTTTGTTTGCAATAAGACAAATTTGAAGTACCATCTCCCTCAATTGAAGTACTTCGGTCGTGTTGTCTTGAAAGGATTTGCCAAACCATACATGAATGTTAAACAAAACAAAATCTTGCTTAGGAGGTTGATTCATATTATTTGCTATTTCGAAGATCTGGGATACTGAGAACTTAGCCACAGATTCTTGGTCCATCACGAACACTTGTATGCCTTCGATGTTGGATTTGTATTTGATCCGTTTCCATTCCAGAGGAAACTTGTCCCCAAAATTTCCAGGATATTTTGGATATCTATTCCTAGAATTGAATCCCTTGTAACTACCAGGTATAGGAAGCGGAAATTTGGCTGCCAATTACAATAAATGTCGTGTATACCATTCAATAGCACACAATTCCAGGCACTGTATCTCTCAATAAACTCCATTGCGCTCACACATATTTCAGAAAAACTGAACTCTGGACAAAGTGAATAAGCCATTCTTATCTGATGAAGATTCTGGCAGAATATCTCTGGATTAACCTTGTGGTAAACCGAAGATATGAGCAAGCTAGAGCTTTCTTATCGGAGACTCTGCCTGAATTGGAAATTGGCTCATCTATCGCATTTTCAGCTACATAACTTTGAAGAATTTGGATCAATTCGTTTGTAAGCACCCTACCCAGATATTACCATCTAGATATTCTGTCCGTTGTGGTTACACTTTGTGACAATAGGCTAATTGGTAAACCTTGGCACTTCCAATGCCATTTTGTTCCAATAAAAGTGTGAGTCTAATATGCGCGGCAACTCTGTCAAGCAATGTGTCTTGATCTCATTAATGAATTCCCTCAATTGCTTGTTATGGCGTATGGTCTCCTCCTCAGTTTAATAACTGAACCAGTAAATTACTAGATAAGATTAACATTTTCTGGATCTGGCCCAGTATTTTAAGACAATATTATAAACGTCAGTATTTACGCCAAGAATGCCTCTCTGCCGCCGTGAGATATTAATACGAATTCGGAAACGCGCGACATTTGTACGAATTGCAACAATGTCAGGCAATTTTGTCGCTCGTCGCACCAATACTTTTTTCGAGTTGGGTGCGAAGCAGCTTGTTCTCAATAACCACAGCCTCAACCAATTGAGTAAGTTTGTCGATCTTGGCGTGTAGCTCGTAGAATTCCCATTTGATTCCAGCCCGGTTCGCCTCATACACAGGTTGCACCACCTTATCAATATCACGATCAAACTCGTGGTGGGCAATTGGAAACTCAGGATCTTGGTTTTCACCCTCACGTTGGTCACGAAGCGCCTGGACAACTTCACTGTTTCTCTCCTGGATACCTTCCCAACCTGACTGAGCATCGACATCGTAGCCATCAGTTAAATCCCACTCGGTATCGAGTTCGTTTGCATCGTCAGGTAAACCCTTGAACCGATTATACTGAATTCTTCTTGCATTGCCCAATTCGTAAACCGTAATGTATGTGAGGAGAGGAGAATAAATTACCAACATGATCCAGTAGTTAAGCTTCTTATAAGCACGCTTGCTCAACACAAGCAGTAACCCAGAAATCAAATACTCAATCAAGTTAAGTGGAGGCACATAAAGGTCTTGGTCTGGAGCACGAATGTAACGCAACGTTTTATGAGCCACCAAGGCAAAGTACTCATCAGTTGAATTCTCGACAATGGCTGCATAAGCAGTCGAATACAAAGCAATCAAAATATTCATCAAAATGACTGATAAGACGAAAGTGTAAATGTAGTAAAGCACAGAAGCATACGGTGGTACAAGTTTGGCAACATCACCAAAACTAGACTGGCCAATAACCGCCTTCACCAACGAAATAAGAATGTGCCTTGTTGCCTCACGTTTACCGTCTGACGCATCCAACCCGAGGAAACCCTGTAAGAACCCAATGATTACAACAAATAACAAAACAAAGAACAAGATCGACTCCTTCATCATGGTCTTAACAACAACAATCATAGCACCAACAAATTTCTGAGCATCCAAATAAAGAAGTAAGCGGGACCACATAAAAGGAGAAGCACAAGAAAGTATTCTGAACGATATCTCGTCATACTTTTCTTGGAGAGGACCAGATGTGCGGACACTTGCGTAACGGAATCCAATGGCAACAATGATGATAGAATACATTGCATCGTTGAACGCGTTCCAGAAACCCAAGTAACAGTATCCAACGTGATAGAACTTGACAATCTCGTCTATCACTGAACCAAAGGTGAAGAGATGGAACAAGATCTCAAATATATCCAAATCTGAAGTCGTAGTTTGGTGGTTGTTCAAAACAATGGTGAAGAGTATAAGGTAAAAGATACTGAAGTAAATCTCCAACGTGTTCTGGTACAATGGGGTCTTGATTCTAGCAGGATCAAAATGAGAACGGATAGAATGAGATGAGACTCCTTTGTACAACACATACGAATGTGGATCGGTAGACGATTGAACTACCCAGCCTCTCCAGAGCCATTTGATGCACCGTTGGTAACCTGAAGATCCAATGACAATCGTAGAATGCATGTCGACTGCCAATTCCAACGCACTTACAGGGTTAGCATCCTTTTCGTTCAAGTTGATGACATAACGATGGGTCAACATGCTTAAAAACAAATACTCGTCGTCCTTTTCCATCTCAATGATTTTTGCAGCCAATGTTTGGGCGGTGACAGCACGCAACATGTACAATTCGTTGTCACATAACTCAAATTCGGCCTGTTGCCAGTACCAGTCGCACACCTTAAGCAAACAGAAAACGAGGGCAGCACGATACTTGCGCGAAGACGTACCTGGTTTACCATCACCCTTCCCACCAGCAGCGCGTAAAGCTAACTGGACAACATTGACGTTGAGAATTGGAGAGTTTTGTATCGTTATCTCCTTCTCATCAAACAAAATTGGAATCACCTTGTCAATCAACTTTTTTAAGTTTAAACAGATTCGGAGCGTTTGTCGACTGTTGGGGCAGAACTTGCTACTGGAAACGTCATCTTCCTCGTGAATAAGTGAACGCGACTCTTCCAAGTCGCTGACGGCAGCTGACATTCTCACGTTGTCTCTTATCTAAGCCTTATCTGGGAGGTTCACGGCCGTAACAAGTAAAAATTAATTATCAAAATCCTCGGTACGTGGATTAGAGGATTAGGGCGAGGCCGATGCAATTTCTCTACAATACAGGAAGGAGGGGGGAAGAGACACGGCTCGTAGACGATAGCAACGCAACGCACTGAAATTAAGAAGAAAAAAAATGGGCTACTGTGTACAAATTTCACAATGTCGCATTTACTAAAAGATCTCGCGTAGCTGATTAGCAAAGTCGGTTGCTGGATCCAAGTGTCTTGAGGACCGTTCACTGGTTCCATCCGACTCCATCTGGCGGATTTCTACAACGGAGGTTTCTTTTTTGGTCCGGATTTGTCCCATTGAACCAAAGGATATCTTCTTTCTCAATTGGTGCAACAAGTTCTGGCTGGGCGCGGCGGAACTATTTTTGTTGCGTAAGGCTCGTAACTCGGTCAACGGGTACAAGTCGTAGGTCCAAAACGCCATGAGTAAACCGTACCAGAAATGGAAAGACCACTCAAGTATCGAGGAGACTTTCAAGTTTTTTTTCACATAAAACGCACACGTAGTCACAGCAAGTGTAATAGTTACCAAGAGCCAGGTGATTTTGATAATGAACGAGATCATAAACTTGTTCCATCTCTCGCAATTAACGTACCGACGGTAGTACTGACCCATGATATAGTAGTTGACAAAATTGAGAGCTAGTGACACCATTACAAGAATTCCAAAAATTGCCAAGTAAACCGCATAATAAGGTGCTGTTGTTGACCTTGCTTGGATATAGTAGATGGATATGCAAGCCTGTACAATGAAAAATATTTGGGCCACCACTCCAATCGATATCAGTGCATAAGCAAGTCTCTTTTGCACCTCGGGTTTGATAAACTTGATGAGCTTCCCAATCCTTCGATGGTAGAAATCCAAGTACATCGATGTACAAAAGACCACAGAATGGATTACAACAAAGACAAGAAAGAACCATGGTTCAATGATAGCACCGATTCTTTCCAAGGGCAAAGGTGTTTGAAACTGCTTATATTGTGGGTATGGTTTAGAACCGCCTGCGATCCATTTACCTGACAAAACAAAAAGAAGAACATACCAACATACCAACCCAAAAAGAGGCACAAAATAGAAATGGTTGAAGCGGGACGTCAAGTCCACTAAAAGCCGATTTATTGTCGTAAACATGTTTCACGGCGAAATGAGAAGAAGCTACAATATCTAGTATTTATACAGAAATGAAAGTTCAAAAGAGGTTAAATAACTTTGAAGTTCAATTAACCTAATTGGTAAATTTCATTTTCAATGATGCTCAAGAACAAAGTGCTATGTTCAGAGAAGAATTTTTGATTATGTTTAATTTTGTGCGGTTTTTTGCAACAATGCTGATGTGTTGCAACAATGAAGAGTTAGATTTTTCTTTATTGACATACTGGGATAAATTGGGTGAAATCTTGCTTATCTAATACCAGAATTTCCTTTTGCAATAGTGTGGTTACATTTATACAGGTTCAAGGCGGAGAATATTATTCCACTTATAATGTACAATGTCTCTTGATCGAGAATTGCTTTCTTTCAAGTAAGATTAAATCTGGAATATTATTTTTTTTTTCAGATTATCCCTGTGGGGCAGGGCTCTGGTTTTGTATTTCCTCTTTTCAACTTGCCTGTGAATTGGGGAGAATTGATAAGTTGTGTTTAAGGGAGAAGGAAAAAACAAATACATATTACGGAGAACCGACGTATATTGTCTTGCGCCTCGCATGATTTAGTAAGTCTATTGTAATTTCGGCCAAGTATCTACAACTTGGAACATGTATTCATTATAGTTACATATTATGTGTCAAATCGGCGTGTTTGTGGGTGTTCCTCATGGGCAAGTATCACATGACGACATTTTCTATTGTCTTTGGGCTTGAAAAAAAGTATCACAAAATCGCGTCCCTTAAGGAGGCCGTGGGGAGTGGATTCGCCCAATATTTTGAAAGCATCAATTCTAAGCGAGATCGCAGGGCACGAAAAAAAGATACTAAATATTACCACCAATAATACCGCATCTAGGGATAAGTAGGTAATGAGCCACTTTGCTCCATTTGATTCGGTCGTAATGTCACACATTTATTCTGGAATTTTTGATAGTCCAGGTTTCGCGTTTCCACAAAGTTTGAGAATCCAGGCGCGGCCATGCATTAACCGATGAGCACTATTGACAGACATACCAGCCAACCTTTTTAATTGCTAACGGGCTTCTAATTTTTTTTCTACGAATCACCCCGAATTGTATTAAAATAGCCGTATATCCTTCACTACTATTATTCTGGGTACATTCCTGGCTCCTAGTCTCTTTGGTTTTCTTCCCAGATCGCAGACATCGCTTAACGTATAGAAGGACGATCGCCAAAAAATATTTAATGGTGCCCGCCAAAACCACCATCGTCTAAGAAATCAAGAAATAGCAAAACGGTGAAGATACGTAAAAGAATCACCGCAAAAAAAACGTCATCAAAGCTCCCTTTGAACTTTCACTAGCCTGACCATGGTTGATGAATGGAGTACTACGGTCGATTCCTATATTGAAAAGTCGCCTATCAGTAGCAAATTCAGAATAGAAAACCCCAATCTTCATCCTGTTGACGACAATGACGAAGATAAAGAAAATGAAAAGATTAGCCCATACCAAGCAGGCCAGCTGCCTTTTGATCCCCGAAACAAAATCCAACATGAATTAAAGCATAAAACCTCCTACTACAGCACCTCTCCAACGAAACCAGAAAGACTCCCAAGCCCGTCTGATGATTTGTTATCCAGAAAAGGCGACACGCTTAAGGCCAAACCTTCAAGCTCTGACTTGAAATCAACGCTATCGCGTTCCAAATCATTGAAACAGAAAATGAAACGTTTTTCCTTGGGAGCGTTCACTACTTTAGATAAGAGGGACTCAAACACGCCCAAGAGATACTCACTTACCACGAGAATCAGCAGAATCTCGCTTTCCGGAGATCGAGAAAATGAAGATAGCAGTTCTAAGATGTACAACTCTGGAAGAAACATCTCCCTGCCAAGTTTAGCCGCCTCCTCACGCTTCTCCTTCCAGCAGTCGGAAAGTACGCTTACAGATAATACAAATCTGTTCTGGAAATATCACATTCTCAAGTTTGGCAAGGATTTATATCTTACTACAAACCCAGGTTTAAAGCATGTTTATTGTCGTAATGGACCAGGATATTATGTTGAAACACAATTTAAAGAAAATGAGCTCAATAGACCAATTGCTAAATACGGCTACAGCTTACACTTCAAAGATATCGAAGGAATAGAATCCAGTCACGATACTAAACCACCTATCATGTCAGTCATTAGAAAACCAGATGCCGAGGGTGGTCATTTCACTATCACCATCAATCGTGTCAGTGAATTAAATAATGGCATAATCCAGTACCATGAAGCAACGTCCAAGGACGCCGCTTCAAGATTCAACGGTTTGGTGCTTCCAAACAAGATCAATCCGATATATTTACCGGCAAATCGAGAGGCTCTTGCTAAGTTCGATAAGTATCGATGGTTAAATTACGACCTCAAAGATTTTATGAATACCAAATGGAACATAGGCTCAATTCCAAGGGTCAAGGGAACTCATTTGAATACCTTGAAGAAGTTAGCCACGAACGGTCGTGGAATTGAAGATTCCGACGATATTAAGTTTGTTGGCAAGAGAAATATCTATTTCCACCAAAACTTTGTGGAGACTGAATCGAAAGATTTAAGAGATTCCTTGTATAAAGATGAGTCGTATGCAATGACCAAGGGTTATTTGCATCACTCAAAAAAGCAGTTTCCTCCTGTATTGGGGCTTTTCCGCCCTTATGAAACAAAGGCAAGAAAAAGAATGATACAGTCACTCAATAAGAATTACTCCAAGCTATATCGACACCCAAATGGATCGGGTGAGGTTTTTATGAGAAGTGAGGCCAAGATTGAATCTGAAAATTTGGACCACGATATTGGGGCTGGAAGCAACATTAATCAATACTTCAAGGGAGGCGATGGATTGTACTACCAAACCAATCCAACGGATGACACACCAGACGAAAATAAATTGGGCTGGATAACGATATATGATGATGAAAGACTCTTTGCAGGTAGGAGTAATAGAGGAATGTTTGATATTGTGTTGGGGTTAACTTTAGCAATTGGATATGAAAGCTGCCTTGAAAGATAGCCATGTTATACTGTATATAAAAATACGATATGAAATGGATGCAAAATAATAAAAAAACAGTAGCCACAAACAGACAATCTAATTTATTGGAATGAAATTTAGCTGTTTACTAGCATTGGTATTGATTGACCAGGTGCTTGGAGCAGCGGTGACAAATTCAAGAATATGTTCTAGTTCAAGCAAGTTTCCCTTTACAGGTTATAAAATCGAGTCAAGGCTCGAACTCAGAACCAACAGTGACACCTTCTATCTTGCGCATTGTATCAACAGTCGCTTGGATCGAGTGAACAAACTAAATGATTCCATTCCTTGGTCTAGACCATTGGTTCTTGAATCAGGAGAAACTTTGATATTGGCAAGAAAACCTCATGTCGCTTTCCGACTGGCGCCAATTTTTGCACCCAAATCTTTGGTTGGGGCGCTTTATATCTCATTAGACCAAAGTACACCTAAAGCTATTCCGTTAATAGCAGAAAATATCTTGAGCAATTGGTTGGAAGTTTCGGGTGGCTTTCTGTTGTTTGTACATACTCCAATCCTAGGTACTCCTGGTACCGATGGACCTTTACTCAGCGAATTGTCAGAAGGGAACGAGTCATGGGATCACGATATATTATCCACAGAGGATTACCATTACTCCGATGCAGCAATTATAAAGGGAAGAAAGGGAAATGCAAAATTAATAAGCAGTCTCGACAACTCAATGTCAAGATACTTGAAACTGTGGTATCGAGTAATCAAGTCAACTATCGAGGAAAAAAGCGTTTTCCTTAAGATATATGTTCTCTCCAAGATCTTGCCTCAAGAACAAATTGAGGCTTTATTGAGAGGATACGAGTATCAGATGCATGTTTAATGAAGATCGATATCATCGACGTCCGATGTCGCAGATAAGTCAAAGTCACGAACTTCGTCTCCATTACTCGTTGGTGTTGTAAGTCCAGTTCTGTTACTTCTCTGTTGAAGCATACTCTGAAATTGAACATCTGCTTCAAAATCCGAGAAATCATATATGATATCCGCCGAGCCAACATCGTGCTTCAGTTCGAAAGACCCGCTTTCCTGCTTTACGTGCACCAAGTTCGTTTCTTTGTTGCCATGCATATACCTAAAGAAACTAGATGACTGTGCTGGTACCCGAGGCATGCTAGACACTTGTGAAGCAATGTAATTAAAGATGTTATCGAGGCGTGATATTTTCTCGGTGAGGATCCGAGGAGGTGTGAAGATAGGCTTTCGTACGGGCAGAACCTTGATGATGCGGTTTCGGTTAGTGATAATCATATCTCGCGTATCTTCTAGTATGACCAAAGACGCCTGTTTCTGTGGGGGTGCCTTTTCTAGCTTGACCTTTACTGGGGTTATCAACTGCTTCTGAGGTGATGCTGGTTCTTGTTTAACTCTTACTGGCGATGTGATTTCGTGGTTCTCTTCGCGTTTAATAATTGGAGTGTGAAGCTGTTTTTGGGATCGTTTAACCGGCCGTAAACCGACCCGGCGGGTTGGTTTAACAATTGGAAGCTCACAATTTTCTCTTTTAATGATGATTTGCGGATGTATTGGAGAAGTTACTGTGGATGACGGCTCTTTTTTGACTGCGATGGGACGATCGGGTTTTTTGAAGGAAACTTCACGTGTATATGTCGATAGCTTCTCTGTTATTTCAATGATAAGCTTATTCGAAGTAGTGGGAAACTGGTTATCTTGCACGAGCTTGGTAGTGAGGGCTTGGGCTTGATTGCGTGGGTGTATGAAATCGGTTGCAACTATTGAACCTTCTTGACAGAGGATTTCCATTTTGCCGTTGAACTCATAGTATTTGAGTATACCGTCAGACCATTTCTTGTCTCGTTGATGTACTCTTGAAGAATATAGAATGCTGAATTCGTGGACAACCGAAGTCAACGGGCTCTCCATGACGATGATCACACTTTGAATGTACGCGTGCCTAGTAATCAAAAAAACAAAGAAAAAAAAGAGGGAAGCCCACAGCGATTAAATGTGGGCACAAAATTTGGAATGTCATGATATTTACATTTATTTGTCTTAATATTTACAGATTAAGGATTGTAGAAAGGCAACCCAAAAGTGCTCAACAAGGTCCGTGCCTGTTCATCAGTTCTGGCTGTGGTCTTAAAAGTGATGTGCATACCACACAAGTTTGGATAAAGATCCTGGAAAGCTTCGATCTCTGGAAAATTTTTGAGATCTTCGGCACCCAAACCAAACGTCACGTTACCGTGGCCATCACCAGAAGTGTTCTTGATACCTCTGAAAGTTCTGATTCTAGGCAACACCATCTCGGTTAATGTCGACAAGAACTGTGACATATCCACACCAGAGAGCTCAACTTTAGCACCACAGGGTTTACCTTCTCTAAGTCTCCATTGTAACACGTTACTTTTAGCGTAGATTTGCTTGGCCTTGACATTGGTGATTTGCGAAAGTTGGAGTCTTGTTGATATATTCAACCACGATTCCTCAAGCGAGTCCTTGTTGTATGCTTGAATGCTGATGGACGACAATTCAGGCACATTGTTGTGATTGATAGGGATAATGTTTCTTGTGGCACGGCCAACTCCTCTTGGTTTCTTCATGTTTCGGTACAACTTGTATGGGGAGTCGGTACCCCAACTTCTCTTCTTTTCACCGTAAATCACCTCCGCATCGTGCTTGTAGTTATGCAACAAAAGGTCAGACTTGATTGTATTCTCATAATGCTCCTTCACTCTGTCCTGTGCTATTTCAGTTGGCTTGAAACCAACGGATCTGATATCGTCCTTGGGAATCAAGAGACTCTGGTACCCTGGCTTCAAAGCCGTCTTGTTGATGGGAACCAAGTGATGCACTGGCTTCACAGTAGAGTAGCCAGGTTTGGCAGCACTTGCCGTTTGAGAAAACTGACGCACAATCTGTCTACTCATGGAGTGTACTTTTTTTAAGGTATGTGAGAAGCGTTTGAAAAATTCGAAAATTTTTGTTTGTTCTGGGTCTGTGCTTTAATTTACACAGCACCGTGTAACTTGAGTCCATCGCCAACAAACCCATCAAATCAACCTACTAACCTTCAACAAACCTCTTTTACCAACACCAATTAAGCATGAGATTCGGATTACCGGACGACTTTGGTGTAATTGAGGTGTATGCACCCAAACAATCAATACTAAACTATACCGATTTTATTCCTTCGGTAGATAGCTCAGTAAATATACCCAATCTTACATTCAATGACCGACAACAGCCCAGCCATAGGCTCCCGCTGGAATTGGAGCGGGCCCAAGAACAGAGAGTGCAGCGAACCAAAGCAAACATAGACTTTATTGCCAACGAATTTAACCGTGCCCTTCAGTTACAGAATAAACTGGTCTCTGACCTCATCACCCGCGAGAAGACTCGTATACGACTAGAACAAAAAGAACGTGAACGCGAAGAAGCCGAGAGAGTGAGAAAGTTGGAGGAGGAAAAACGGCTCAAGGAAGAAGAAGCCAAGAGACTTGCTGAAGAAAAGGAAGCAAAACTTAAGGCCGAAGAACTCAAACAGAAACAGCTTGCAGAGGAAGAAAAGAGGCGACAGGAAGAGGCAGAACGTCTCAGGCAGGAAGAAAAGAAGAAACGAGAAGAAGAGATGAAAAAGAAACTCGAAGCTGAGAAGGAAAAACTTGAACAAGCCAAACTAAAGGTCAAACAAGGACAATCCATCACCGATTTCACAATTATTCAAGAAAGATTCTTACAATACAAACAAGATATTGCAGATATCAAGCAGAACATTGTTCAAAAATTGGACACCTTGCCTGATTTAAAAAAGAAAGTCAACCAGGTTAAGAGAAAGATTAATCCCAAGTTTGGCCAGTTATCACATTCTATGCAACAATTTCGTCGGATTGAGCAGGAGTTAATGGAGCTCATACTGCTGACCAAGGTTGATGAATTGGCCTTCAGGTGGATTCTTAATTTTGTGGCAAAAAAGATTGTTGACCAAGCCGAAACCGAAGTTATAGTGGCTCCTGAGGCTTCTGTTCCTTTGGCATATTTGGCTGCAGTATTGTTGCAAAAGATCCCTGAACTTGAGTACTTCTTGACAGCAAGATTTGTCAAGAAATGTCCCTTCATTATAGGATACTCGTGTTCCATAGAGAGTGAAGAAGGTAGATTAAGAATGGGATGGAAACGAAAACAAAGCAAATGGGAAGACGATGTCAAGTATGATGAAAGAGTTTCAGGTATCTGCTCGGTCTGGGCATACATGACTACCATTAGAGAGGCTCAGGTTCCAAACTATACAGCTAGAGAGTCGTGGCAGTTTATCGCCCGTTTACTCAATACTGATCTGGCATTGCTAACCAATGCACACTTCTCGGTGGCTGCAAACTGGTGGGAGGCGGCTGCAAAATCGTTTTTGGGCTGCTACGGGAACCAGAGTAATAAACTCTTACAAACATTATCATCCACATGGCCCATGCTGGTCTCGGAACGCAAATTGCCTGCGGCCGCAAGACTTCTTATCATGGGCGAGGATTTTTCAAAGGGAAAGATCACCTCCTTCAAGTCAATGGAGCAATAGCATTAATAGTACATTTATTATACAGTTCTACTCACTGAAGTCACTCTCACTGTAACCTTCACTCTCATCCGATTCATCATCTTCCTCGTAATTAACTTTCTTTCTTTCTCTGGTACTTTTTCTGGAAGGTAATTCGTTCTTCATTACCTTTGGCTTTTTGGTTTTAGCTGGTGGTCTGGACCGTTTAATCTGGTTCGCAACTTCACTGGCTGCCTTTCTCTTTATACCTGAATTCAGAAGTTTCTTCTTGATCTGTCCTCGTAATTCCACCTGAATTGAGTCTGGAATAAACATTTGGCTTACCACATTCTGTGCCTCCTTAGTGGACTTCATCAGAGCATAAATATCGATTGGGAGCTTAATTTTTCCTGGCCACGTTTGCATTGGCCAGTTCTTGGAATCGCTTTGTTCCTTAATGATCAATTGAGCCAATTCAGCAACCCGGTAAAGGTTAAGAGCTTCTTGTGGAAGCTCTTCTTGTTCATAAGATTCCGAACTGATAGTAGCATCACGATGCTGCTTAACACGACTAGCAAAGTAATACAACAATGAAATATTTTCTTGCTTGGCCACAAGACTGATGAAATATGTCAAAAACTTAGATGCATAGGAATACGCAGAAATAAGTCTTGCTTCTTCGTTTTCAGAATCTCCATTCATCAAACTAAGAAACTGTTCATGATGAGTAAGAATATGGATAATTCTTACAAGTGACTTCTCAAACTTAATACTGTTGCCTGCTTCCTGTCTCTTGTATAGTGACTTGATCCACATAGTTGCGTTATTCTTCAAAATAGAAGAAGGTTCGATGGCACTGAAAAAGATAATTGCTAAGAATCTTTCAGATATTATTTCATTAATAAGCTTTTTCTGAAGATTAACCAAGAATAGCGATCTAACATGTTCGTTCGAATCAGTAAGTAAGAACGTTAATCTGCGAAGGGTGGTAGGGTAAATCATCTCACTAAACAATGGAATCTTCGCCAACTTGAGCAAGAATGAGCCAGCAGTTAACCTCAATTTCAGACGATACAGCTCAGGAGTTGGCCATGTAAGTGAATTCCTGTTGATTATTTCGCCGCTATTTCCGATGAAGGAAACCAAAAGCTTGAGAACTGGTTGTGCATTAGCAGTAATATCTTCCTTTTCATCGCTGGTGAAGTTTTCTCCGCCATTTTCAAGTCCTTTCAATCTGTTCACTAGTAATCTCAATGCAATCAATTTTTCGTACAATGTAGAATACTGCTCATAATTTGCATCCAAAACATCATCGTTAATCCATTCAGTATCTTCAGGAATAGCATCCCTAGCATCCTTTTTAAGGTTTCTATTTGTTAAAAAGATCTCCTTAATTAACAAAGACGTAATGTCGGATGAATTATCTTGAATAGAGATTGGACACACGGTAAATAATTCTGCAAGTGCAGAAAGGTGGGTGGGGAACTTCTTGTTATCCAAATCTAATGGGTAAACTGATGAAATAATTGAAGATGCGTACAATTCTTTGGATGGACTTAAACCAATAATCTTCACAGCATACTTTGCTTCTCTTGGGCTCCCTTTTACCGCAATAGTTTTAAGGGCTTCAGTAAATTTAACACCGGTTGGAAAAAGATCAGAGAATTTCTTGACAAAATGATACACAGTTCTTAACTGTAATCCTTGGGGGTATGATCCCTCGTTATCCTCGTCTAAATTAATAATTAGGTCGGTTAAGGCTTTGATATGAAATTTGAAGACATCTGGAACCACATTGGAAATTTGTTCAAGAAGCTCATTGGCAGAAGAATATAATTCATGGTTCAGATCCTTGGAGTAATTAATTAACTCAATCACATTTGATTTGTTGTACAAGACAACGGATGCTCTCAACAAGAGAAGTTTTATGTTAGCTACCATGTCATTAGCAGTCACATTGGAACGTTCATTTTCGATCTTAAGATTCTTTGCATCTCCAAGTTTTGTCAAGAGTTCTTTGTGTGAGTTCCTTATAGTGTTATAATCTGAATCGGGTGAAATGCAAATCTTCAACAAGTAGAAATAACGTGCCTTGTTGAGTTTAAAAAACCTTTCCATACAAGCATACGTATTAATACCATCCGGGAATGAAACACAAATCCATTTAATAATCTTATCAAGCTTGACAAGGATGGTTTTAGATTTTTCTTCTGAGAAGTTTTCCTGGCGTTCCCCCAGGTTATACGATTCAGCTGTTTCAAAAAATGTTTGCACGACTTTGGAGACTTGCTGTTGTCTTTTGTTAATAGCAATGAATGACTGTTTGCATTTATCATCCAAACTTTTGTAGAAGCGAAGCAATCTTTTAACTCTCTTCACAGAATTCGATTCAGAGAGTGGAATAAGATGTTCAAAAATGCATAAATCAACTGCGGCAGTGATGTTAACATCATTGATATAAATTAAAGATAAGATCTGATTTGGGATTGCCGCAATTGACTTTTCAAAGCTTTCACTCTCTTTTTCGTCGTGGGTACCAAAACCAATCACCTTTCCAGCAGTGGTTGCGTTAATGTAGTTGTCATATACAGATCCTAGAACTGAAATGGCTATATTTCTGATTGTAGCATTCTTTTCTCTGGTTAGATGCGACAACGTCTCCATTATATTCTTGTTGCACACACGATTGGTAAATATTTCAAACGATAATTTTGATATACTTTTGCATGCAGAAGCTCTGACTTTTTCATCGCTATCGACTAAGCATTTGTATAGACAGTTGTTTAATGCATTGGTGACTTCAGCAGTGGACATGATTGCTGACTCTATGATTTTTGGGTATTGGTCAACCCACTTTGTACGAACGCGAGGAGAAACATCGACAGTTTTCTTGAGCCAGTTTGTCCAAGTATCTCTGTGTTTCACAACAAAGTTAACTTTGGTATCTCCACTTAATCCTATCATTTGGCCTATAGTTTCCGTGGCAAGCATACGAATCTTTTCGTCATCAGCATTGAGTTCGTCCTCAAGAAGCCCAATTGAGGAGTTGAGAAGTTCAGGAATAAACTTCCAGATATGGACTGAAAGATTGTGAATCTTCAACAAGCTATCAAGTGTCATTTGACTGACTTCTTTATCGGACTCTTTCAATTTCTCCACCTTATTAGAAGTTTCGTAGAGCATTTCAGAAAAGTATTGGGCGACTTGTCGAGACATTCTGTCCAAGTTTGCCTCACAAATACTGTAAGAGAGATTGAATCCCATGTTGCTCACACTGGCTTTTAAACCCGCCACAACTGTGCTGTCGGATGTAGTTATTAAAAACTTGTTCAAGATTAACTTTAAGACCTTATGAGGTATATTTTCAGCTTCAGAAATTATCTCAGAAATGATATCACTGGCCAATGGTTCGAGTCTGGTTGGGAAATCTTTGGAGGACAAGTCGTAAAAGGTTTCGAATATTTGTTCAATCAAGGAATCTGCATCTGGCAAATCCGTAATTAAGATGACCGATCTTACTTCAGCTAACCTTTTCAAGAGATAGCATTGCTGCTGGAAGTATGGGTTTTCTGAGTCGGATAATTTACGGAACTGTTTGAAGAATGCCTTGAAGATATCGGATAACTGGGATGCAGTGAAAGGAGCATTGGGAGCATTTATTCTCAAGATGTCCGAGATAGCACAACACACATATGCCTGTACTCCCAAATTGGAATGTGCAATCAATTTCTTATTTACTAGGTCATGCAGAATAGATTTGTATGTGGATGCGTCTACCTTTTCCTGATCCACGGCTGACAATTCGTCACTGAGAGTCTGCAATCTCAGCAAGAGCTCTTTCGTTGATATTGGTTCCTTTACCGTAGATACAATCGGTTTGTTGAAACGAGTATGCCTCACCATTTTTGGACTGTTTTGATGTGTTTTGATGTGTTTTGCAATAGTTTTGATGTAACAAGACGCGTCTTTTGACTACCTGGAGGCTAAAATGCAAAATGTTCTTGTCCGTTTTATTTTTGAAGGTTAACGAGAGGAAGGCACTCAAATTACGGTTTTTTTTTGCAGGTTTTGCTTGCAATGTAAGGCTCCAAAATGGCACCCGGACGAATTTGTAACTATTCACCACCATGACTTATGAAGTGATCGACGTAGTCCGTATTAGGGACATAATTAATCACAGGCTTCATTTCCGTCTTCCACTTTCTTATCCGGACGAAAGCAATGTGACCATCTCCGTTGTTGCCAATGTTACCCAAAAGTACGATAAGTCTTTACACGCTGATGGCTTCAAACTTCCTGAAAAACCTAAATTGATAGCCTATATTCAAGGTGGACCTGGTTTCCCTTGTAATGTTCCATTGTCAAACTCGGGATCTACAAAAGTGTTGCTCGACAAAGGTTACCAGGTCGTTTACGTTGACCAAAGAGGAACTGGTTTGAGTACGCCAATTGAAGCCGACACTTTGGATATTCAAGTTCCTAGAAATTGTTCTAGTGATGAAGAGTATGCTTCCAAACAATTGAAGTATATCTTGAACTTTAGAGCAGATTCCATTGTCGAAGACTACGAAAATATTAGACATGCTTTGATTGGAGACTCTAAGTGGTCGATTTTGGGCCAATCATACGGTGGATTCACCAGTTTTACTTATCTTTCCAAGTATGCCAAATCACTTAACGAAGTATTGGTCACTGGAGGTGTTCCACCAATCACTTTTGGTCCTGATGATGTTTACAAGGGCACTTTTGAGCGCACGGCCGAAAGAAACCAACACTACTATTCCAAGTATCCTCAAGACATCAAGAGAGTCAAGACAATTCTTACCTATCTTAAAAATCACCATATAACTTTACCAAACGGTGGTAACTTATCAGTGGAAAGGTTTCAGGGATTAGGCATTGTCTTGGGTGGGTCTGGTGGTACCGACAACTTGCACCAAATTGTAACCAAGTTTGATTACGACTTAAGCATGTTTGGAAGACCAACCTACCAGACATTGGTTACGGTACAAGACTCTACTTCCTTCGATACGAATGTTATTTATGCTCTTTTCCAGGAAGCAATTTACCTTTGTGGCAACAACAAGAAGCACCCAGCCTCCAACTGGAGTGCCGACAGAACCAGATACGCAAAGGGCAACGAAGCATTTGTGTTTGTTGAAGATTCTGAAGGTCCTGTTTATTTTACTGGTGAAATGGTGTTTAAGTCATTGTATGAAGACTACAGTGAATTGAGGAAGTTAAAGGATCTTGCCTACGCCTTACATGCTAATACAGAATGGACGCCATTGTATGACACGGATAAGTTGAGTCAAATCACTTGGGACAAAGTTCCTATTGTTTCCGCCACATATTTCTATGACCAGTACGTTGATTTCGATTTGACCAGAGAGGTTAAGAGAAAAGTCTTCAACGGAGCCAATATTAGACAGTATATCACTAGTGAATTCTTTCACAATGGACTACGTGCTGATCCTTCCAAGGTTTTGGGAACATTGTTTGATTTATTAGACTCAGAGATTGATTGAATGAATAAAGAAAGGTTATAGTCATTAAAAGTAATTATTTGGTACAAATCCAACTCTCCGGTTCCCGTTAGATTTAGAAACGCCGACAAGCCAGTTGGCATCCTCTTTCAGATACAAAGAATCCATCTTTTGAAAATCCATCACAATTTCAATCTTATCGCCCTTTTTAAACGATAAGTCGCCCAGCTCGATACCTTCAAAATCATACTTTGCTTCTAGTATTGTTTTCGTCTCTTGTGAGCTCTCCAATCTTTCAAACAATTTGTTAAACTTGAGGAGTTTGTAACTGATCGAAGTGTGCTCATCGAAAGCATCTGTTGCCTTCAATTCAACATGGTGTGTATGTTTTGAAGGATTTGGGGCCCTCGTTATATCATTTTTGCTGCCATTGTAAACCTTCTTCAAGTGTCTGGTGACTATGTCGGAATCTGCGTTCTGTAAGGCTATGTCACTCGAAATGGAAGATACGGTTCTGATCGTTGATTCTGATATCACCGACGAAGCATCCAGCATATCATCTGAATCATTGGATGATACTGTGGTAAGTGGGATTCCCATGGAACTCGTGGGAGGGATATAGAGAGGTGGAGGTGGTGGGAGGGATTTACCAACTGTATTGGATCTTGGCGGAAGAGCAGGAACATCCTTGTTTACGTCCGTTGGAACCACAACCACTTCATTAATGTCAAGCACTTTTGATGGGTGGTATCTTTCTGGTTTGTTCATAGAAGGATCGTCATATGTCTTGAAAGAGACTAACGGATCAGCAGTAAAGTATTCGCTGAAAATACCATTTGCTGTATCCTTGGGTTTAATGAGGTGTTTACGATCACGGACCTTGCTGCTCATGTTGTTCCAGATCTTGGTTGTCATATTAGTCTTGTCCTTGTCATCAATTTGGGTATCCAATAACTCAGGGTTTCTGTCTTTAATGACACTAATAAACGATTCAATCTGTAGTCTGATACCTGTAACCGAAGTTTCCCATACGTTAGAAATAGCTTCGTAATTTGGGATGCTTGTATTCTCCAAATATCCATGGAACTTAGAGAAATATTTCAACATGGTCAACACTTCCTTGTATATGTCTAGTTCCTTGTAAAGGATAAGTTTTGTAATATCATCAATGAATTCATCCAAGAAACTAAGAATGTGGGGTAATATCGTCTTCAACTTATTGTTCAATGATTCGTAAACTGATTTGGCTTCGTTTAATGACAAGTCAAGAGAGTGAAGCTCCTTCTGTTCCTTTTCTGTCAATGGAGTGGTCTTTTTCTGTAGTTTTTCAGTTTTAGATTGGAGCTTATTGTACTTCCGTTTCTTCTTGTTACGCTTTTTGATGAGTTGCAACGACAGTTTCAAGTAGACATCCATTTCGTCGATTTTGACTCTGACGTTGCTACGGTGAGTTTCCAACAGTTCCAAAACTTCTTCCTGTAATTGGCGTAAAGAGTAAAGGTAGTTGTAAAGCTCCATGTTAACACTGGCGACTACGGTCTGTCTTTCCTTTGGGTGGACAGCTGGGATTTCTTCTGTGGCCAACATCAAGTCAAAATCATGATAATAGTCCTCAATTCCCTTGAATGTCAAAGACTGATCACCAATAACCAGAATAAATAGTTCCACGATTCTCTTGTGATGTTTAAACACGTTGGGCCAATATGTCTTGCACTGTCTCTTTGTCTGGCCAATCAAGTAATGGAAACCTCCAATTGCCTTCTTGATATCAATTTTGTACTGGTCTATCAATTCATCGTCGCTGTCATAAACCTTTTTCTGAAAGGTCACCGTATCTATCACTGTGGTTCCGAAGCTGGTGATATTGTCGGTGACTGAGTCGAGGTGCATTTTGTCCTTGACCGTGTCAAGATGCATCTTCTCCTTCACCGTATGGAGATGCATCTTATCTGCAGCTGAGTGTAAATGGTTCATTGGTGCAAAAGTTGATTTGCTGGCAATCAGATATTAAATTATGGGGCCAGGATATTTCGGATCTAACGCGCGTGATTTATCGCGCGCAGACCTGCCCGTGGGAATTTTTATCAAGCCGGTGACATGACTCCGATCCGATTTCCGAGAGCGAAACTACATACGATAAGAACATGGTCAGACATCAGCTGAGTGGATCGCAGAGACTTTATAGCGTGCTTTATTGTCAATTGAACTGGCAACTTTGAAATTTCTCTGGTATCTCCATAAAGTTTGGTGTTGTAATTTCCGACAAGTACATCCTCCTGCGCCCCTACACCCAAACGTTAGATGATGCTGCCTGCTGCCTTACCCAACAGTCAATGAATATCCTCACCAGTACTAGGAAATGTTAACTATCAACAAGTATCCGATATAGTGTAACGGCTAGCACGGTTCGCTTTCACCGAGCAGACCCGGGTTCAACTCCCGGTATCGGAGCTAACTTTTTCTATTTTGACTTTTTATGCACGTTTTTCCACAAACCAGTGACATTCTAAAACCCCCATTCATTTCTACTAACCAACTGACGTTTTAGGCAAGAGAGGGGCTTTTAGGATATGTGGAATAAAGTCACCACTGTTCGTAACTTTAACCATTCCTGGAAAGTATGGCAATTGGTAGCGAGAAAAAAGTGAAATTGAGCGTGGACTCCAATGTTTAAATGCATTGGTATTGGTATACCTACAAAAAGCTTAAATTAATATGTGCGTAATTTCTGTTCAAAGTCAATTGCCATATCCACCTATAAAATCAATCAGCTCTTTGGTATGTTCTCCAACTTAACTCTTCCGCTTTCAACCCAGTAAGGATCTATTAATCTTTCCTTTTCTTCGTACATCACCTTGTACGAAGTCTTGATGGTACCGTCACTGACCCCAGTCTTGTCCGAAATCTTCGATGGTGGAAGATCAATGGCAAAAACAAGCGCAGCCATGTAAATGACAGTGGCAGCGATGGTGGTAGGGGATCTCCCAGCCAACACTCCCACTTCCTTGCATCTTCTAGCAATGAATTCGGCACCGTTAGTGACTTGGGTATTCAAACCCAAATGGGAACAGAATCTTCTGATCAAATCTTCGGCAGAAGTCTGTGTGGTTTGCATGTTGTCCTGGCTGAACACAGCACCTTGTGGATTGGCAGCGTTCTTGTCCTGAATAACCTTATTCATGATCTTAAACACCTTACCAATCTCCTTTCTGGGGACATTGGTCAAGGCCCAGATTTCCTTAAAGGACCGGGCTACCTTGGCACTACGACACCCAATAAAAATGGCTGCTGCCATGATCGACTCCTGCGACTTCCCCCTCAATGGCCTTTCGTCATAAACAAGTTTATACACTTCCTTGGCCCCGTCTTGGACAATCCTCGGTAACTGGTAACCATCGCACATCTGTGAGATTTTGGCATATGCAGCGGTTAAATGGTTATCTTTCTTGTCAACCAAAGACTTAGACTGAGCCCGATTCAACTCCCTTCCGACTCGAGTGTTTTCCGGAACGTACGAAATCATCGTAGACAAGTCTTCGGAGTCCATTAACGGATTACCTGCGTCACCTACACGACTTGGATCGTCACCGTTTTGATCATCGTTACTGAAGGTTCTCCATTCAGATCTCGTATCGACAACACGGTCACTAAGTACAAGTCCGCAACTTCCACACACGATATCACCCTCGCTGAACCGTTCTATCAAATCCGGAGGAAAAATCTTACAATCAGGGCATGTTAAAGTAACATTCAAGTTAGGGCCCCTAAAAGGCTCGTCAGGAGTGGCTGTAGTTGATGTAGCCATGTGTGAAAGAAATGTGCGTATGTGTGTGTATATGTGTATATGTGTATGTCTGTGTGTGTGTGTTAGCTTACTAATGTAGCGTCTGCTGCTGTCTTTAAATGACGAGGAGTTAGAGTTGTATTATGTGTTTGTGTGCGTTTGTTTCGGTTTGATATACTGTTCGAGTGATTAATGGCCGGATATATCGCTGTAATAGTCGAGCTAACGATACAACAACAATATATGAGTACGGAGTTTTAAGTGGTGTGAGAAGTGCAGCGAATACGAGAAAAATTTAATTAATTCACCAGATTTGTCACTTGAATACTAATGGTCGTGTGAAAGTGACCAAAATAATTCCAGAAAGTATTGTGCTTACTTGTGGATTAAGTCCACCTCGCAGAACAAATATTTTCTTGACCGTGACGTACCATAATCGGAGTTGCTTCTGCGCCATTACATAATAGCAAGATTAAAGTTCATTAATTTCTCGGTGACGAACTAAACAGCTCACTATTAGCAAAGTTTGACTGGGGTAGAATGCACCAGCCATCCCAGCAATTCATGGGGAATGTACCAAGAAATGTTAGTTTCAGATCAAGGGTGTAATTATAGATGGTTAGTTGGTTACCATTGTAAAATAAAAATGTAGACCTGTAACCTGTGGCATTTTTTACCCCAGGATTGGGGGGGGGAGGTAAACGCAAGGTTAGATAAATCCAATCTTGCGCCTCCAATTGTTACTAATTGGTGTTCAGCACGTACATTAGTTTGCTATGGCAAAATAATATAAATATGAGGAGTAGTTCCAGGCAACCTACCAACATTTACAGTTTGAAACAGATACACTATTCCAAGAAAGATTATAGAATCATAAAAATGGGAAACCAACCACACAAGCTTTTTTACAAAGGTAGTTCTGAAACTGATTTTATCATTTTCATTGAAGACCCAGCCTTATTGACCAAATATAGAAAAGGTGATAGCACCATTCCAATCATTGACTTAGTTTCAATTTACAAAATCTTTGTTAACAGAGCTGGTGGCTCAGAAGGTGTCTTAGAGGAAGCTTCAAAGGCGGAATTGTCCAACGAATTTGGTAAATCGGACACTGAATCTATCATCAAAAAGATTTTGCAAGATGGTGAGGATAAGCACTCCACTTCCTTCTCTAGTGTCGCCAACCGTAACGATGCTAACGGTGGTCTTAATTCTGGTAACTAATCGAGTCAACTTTATCTATAAGCCATCAATGTACATCAATTTATTTTCAGAGCCTACTCTCCTAGTCTATTTCAAAGGTCAAGGTTTTGCACCCTGAGATGTGTCACCCTGGTCGTTTGTGTTTTACGTAAACTCCGGAATGATTTGATTCCAAAGACGCTCCAGCTTTTACTATTTACCAAGAAATTACTGGCTTGCTTACTAAAAATAACCGGTAATTCTAGACTCCAAATATCAGCTAACAATAATTCAATTTCCTCTCGTGGACCTCTGTTTATTGTAATTATGCCATTGATCTTGCTATTGTTGCTTATAGAATTTGAATTTATTGGAGGGATGAAATGTTCAGCCGTTATATCAACATTGAAATTTAGTTTCACAGTAATTGGCTGGATTTGCTGAAAGTAGCATTGGTTCGGGGGGGGGTTGTTTGTAGTTTTCAAGTGCCACACTACTTGGATTTATTGTCGATGGAAAACGAATCAAATGCTGATACACATGTGAAAAATTCATTTCATAAGGACCATTCACAATATTTACCAAAGTCAATAAGAGACCCTGCCAGGCCTGGTACTCTTCTATGGAAACCATAATTAGGAGGATTTCGAAGTGACAATTATTACTCTCGAACACTAGTTTCACTGAGTAAGGAAAATTGGTACAAACCCCAACCCCGGTGCTTTTGGTATCAGTAATAATCTTGCAACTTGATAATGAAACAATAAATAAGGGATCAAATTCTGGTGCTCTCCTTCCCTTCTTTGAGCAAAGAATTAAATGGCTCTTGAAACAAATTGCCCCGAAGGTTTCTGATACACAATTTCCTTCATCTATCCATGCTCCAACAAGTGAACCAACTAGTAACGGTTGACCAAAAAATCTCAGGTTGATTGGAATTGCATATTCTACCTTGTTGAAATCAATTAAATTTGTTAAGTGGCCTGATATATCATTATTCTTGAAATCCTTAGAATTGTCGTTAATATTTTGAAGATTCAATTTTACCTTATCCAAATTGTTTTGAATATATCCAGGTGGTAAATTCTTGGATAAAGCTTCCAAAATCAATTGATATTTTCCAATCCGTGCTAATGGTCTCAGAATTAATGATTGTATTGAAAGATCCATTCGAGTTGATGATGATTGCGTTGCTTCGAGAAAGAATTTCCACCCTCTGCACCATCTGCTATTCCTGTTAGTTTCGATCTTAAAGAAAGTTAAAGCATCTTCATAGTTGTTGCAATAACATTCATACAAATGTTTATTGATGGATTCGGCGAGTTTATTCGCTATTGTTTTGGAAATTATTCTGATTTCTTGTGGCGTTTGAATAATTGTCTTAAATGTTGAAAGTAATTGATAATGAATATGCAATAATTGGACCAAATAATGGAATAGTCGGATTACCGGCACTGATATCTCAAATTTACTGTTTGTGATGTATGTTTCGACGTAATAGTTTTTTAATAGACTTATTGCGTTAATATAAGTCTCTTCACTGTAAAGAAGTTCTTCTAGTATCATTCTTAACTTCAAGTCTGCTATGGCGCGATCCTTGTGTATTGGAGAGTAAGAAACTACTGGTTCTGGTGAAAATTCGTCTCGTGGTGAATTAAAACCTTGGGATGATGCAAGAGAAACTTGATCATCAAGTGGGGAAGTTTGTTTCAGAATTATCAATTCAGTGGTCTCCAAATCTGCAACTTGTTTTGAAGCAAGTTCACTCAATGAATCCACATTATCTTCATATTTTGCACCGACAAGGGGAGTAGAAGCTATGGATATGTTGGTATTATTACTGGTAAAGGCCAAGGTAAAACCTAATGATCTGGATTCCATTTATAAAAATCGTAAAAAGCGACTTGCCGATTCACTATCAAATTCTTAAAATTTGATGGGTTAAGATGTAAAGAATTCCAATATTTAGAGAAAACTGTTAGTGTTTGTAAACCAATCCTTCTAATCGATAAAATCGTAGGCTGCAAAATCCACAAAACCATAAGAGAAACTGGTGGGAATGCTTGTTATGGTGTATGCAGGATGCATCGAAATAAGTCGAAATCAAGTGACTAATACTTTTTTGATAAGACAGAATCACAGCGACGCACAATGAGTTCGCGGGCTATAAGAAGATTAGAAAGACAGAAGTTGGCAGAGACGATCCCGCAAGAGGAAGTTTCTAGCGATGAGAGCGAAGTAGAAGCCGTTAGTTCCCGATTTAATGCGTTCGATCTACTTAACGGTGATGATAATGATGATGAAGACGAAGAAGAAGAAGAAGACGAATTCGAGACCCCAGTTCCAGTTGAATTGCCAGTAAAGCCAGTTGCATCATCGTCAAAAAAGGCACTGAAAAAAAAGAAGAAATCAAAGACCAACAAACAGGAAGAGTTGAATAGTGATGATGAATTGGATAGGATCTTGGAAGATGCAAAGAGAAAAGATTTAGAAATAGCGAAGAAGGATGGCAGTTCTTGTTCAGCTTCAGCCACTCCCGAAATAGAAAACTATGAGAATATCTATGATTTTGAGGAAGAATTGGATGAAGACACAGCGTCCGTTGCCCACTACGATTCTAACTTTAAACATTTTACCACGAAAAGACTCAAACAATCGTTGCCATTGTTGTCAATTGGATCACTCAAGAACTTGGATCCAGATCAAGAATTGAAGTCATTGTTTGGTAACCTTTCTACAGAATCCATTGAAGATGCCAATACTACTACTTCGTTGGTCACTTCTCCAGAAGTGCTTCAACAATTCAAGAGGCTTGCACGTTTAACAAGGGGATGGGGAGGAAAAGATAGAAGAGGTATACCTGGAATCTCAAGAAAGCTCTTACTTACAAGGATTCGCGACGATTGGCTCCCAACGTCACAGAAACCGATGAACTCCTGCGATTTGAGGGAGAACGAAGTAGTGAATTTCTTGGATTACAAAGAAGACACCGCTGAATTGAGTGACCTTGAGGTTAAAGTGCATAAGGAATTCAAACTTGGGGTGAGGTACTTTCAGTTTACCAAAGCGAGTAGTATTCAAGAACGGGTTGCCAATACCCGTTTCTATGCATCGGTCGTGATGACTCCAGATCCCGATTCATTGATGCAGCTCTTGCAACAGTATCCATATCATCCTGAAACATTGCTTCAAGTGGCCATGATCTTCTTGAGAGGTGATAATAAGTCTACCAGTAACCCATTGGTGGAAAAAGCACTTTTTGTGTTTGATAGATCGATTCCAAAGACCATGCATGAGCTTTTGTTTGAAGGCAAGACAGAATTGATAAGATTGCCATACGAAGGGTTCTTGAACCGGCAGTTCTACTTGTGTTTGTTCAGGTACATAACTGGGTTGGGTGAGAGACGGACATTTTTCACTGCGTTATCGTACTGCAAATTTCTTCTTGCTTTGTCACCTTCCGAAGACCCATTGGGTGTGAGGTATTTTATTGATTTTTATGCTATCATGAGTGAAGAGTATGAGTACTTGATCAAGCTTGCCGAGTCGCCAATGTGTACTACTTATCAAAAATGGCTTACTCCTGGTATTGCGTTTAGTGCTGTTTTGGCCCATTTGAAGCTAGGCAACAAGGAAGCTGCCCTGGAACTGTT
Organism: Teunomyces lycoperdinae; assembly: GCA_030574955.1. Lineage (NCBI taxonomy): Eukaryota > Fungi > Ascomycota > Pichiomycetes > Serinales > Debaryomycetaceae > Teunomyces > Teunomyces lycoperdinae. The sequence goes on from JAJMFY010000011.1 coordinate 65,703, forward strand.
GAAACTTGCGTTCGAAAGACATACATACACCGCATATAAGCTTTTGGAGTTGGTAGGGCTTTCAGGATCTATTCCAGTGTCAGAATCGGAGTTGATAAGTGGCAACGATACTGTTATTGCTGGCGAGACGTATTTGGTGAGAGCCGCACTCTTATGGAACGACCAGGAGTCGAGGCAATTCTTACACGATAATTTGCGGACATTTTTCGCAGCCAAAGCCGGCGAAGCTCTGTCACGCGGGTCGGGCATCACGAGATTCTTGAGTAGTTTCCGTAGTAAGGAGCAGGGCAATGATGAGATTCCGTTCAATTTGATTCGATTTGCTGTTCTTGCTGGTGAAAGCAAGATTATGGCAAAGCTTCCGGCCAAGGTATGGGAAAGAAGCGATATGTTTGAGTACGACGTGCTTCCTCCGCGCGATGCTGGAGTTGATTATAATGAGTTTACGGGTTTCTCGAAAAATAAAACCAGCGTAGTCGATACGCTTCTTAACTACGTGGACCAAAATCTTCTTGGTACCATCATTCAGAACCGGACTCAAGAAACCGATTTCGATGCGACTCTTCATCAATTGCAGCAGGAAGAACAGCCACATGACGATGTATAGACTTTTTTATATGTAGGTAGAGGAATCGTACGTGGATGTCTTAGTTTTATTTGTATGCCGGATATTTATTCTAACGTCGTTCAATTTTGTCGCTTGTACTGTCGCTCGCGCTAACTCCACGCACTTTCCCCCATACGACGTCAGGTTTATACACCCAGGAATTTTTCGCCTGTCGTTTCCTGTCAAAAAAGCTAGCGTCATTTGGAGGGAAAATGATGATTGCAATTGACCTTAAGTTCCACGAATGGCAATGGCAGTACCAGATCTCATCCACATTCTTTGTATGTGGGATCTTGCCTACATTCTATTATGTTTATTGCAAGTACATCACTAAGAACCCAAACAAGTACAATAAACTTGAGGAGCCCAAAAAGTTGGAGGTTCCAATTCCAGATGAGGCTAAACCACACTGGAAGGGCAAAAGATTGTACCTGCCAAACGTCTCGATCCATGTTCCCAATGAACCAGATGTTATCCAGAGCTACTGTCCTGCCACGGGCCAGTATTTGGGTACATTTACCGCCGATACCAAAGCCGATATGAACCGGAAAATCTTGAACGCAAAAAAGGCCCAGAAATCATGGGCCAACTCACCATTCACGCTCAGAAGACAATTGCTCAAGACCCTCAGCCGCTACCTCTTGGACAACCAGGAAGATATTGCGAGAATCGCGTGTCGTGACAGTGGGAAGACCAAGTTGGACGCGCTGATGGGTGAAATCTTTGTCACGTTGGAAAAGTTGAACTGGATCATTGCCCACGGAGAAAAGGCATTGAGACCGTCCCAGAGACCGGGTCCTTCAAACCTCTTCCTTGGCTTTATGAAAAATGCCGAAGTCAGATATGAACCGTTGGGTGTCGTTTCGGCGCTTGTGTCGTGGAATTATCCTTTCCACAACTTGATGGGCCCCATAATTGCTGCATTGTTCACTGGTAATGCCATTGTAGTCAAATGTTCCGAGCAGGTGGTGTGGTCCTCGACTTGGTTTATTGATTTGGTTAAGATTGTGTTGAGACTGTTGGATATCGATGAAGACTTGGTCCAGTTGTGCTACAGTTTCCCTGAACATGCAGACTACTTTACTTCCCACCCAGGAATCTCACACATTACCTTTATTGGCTCGAAGCCGGTGGCCCACAAGGTGGCAGAAAGTGCCGCTATAGAATTGACTCCGTGTGTGATTGAGTTGGGAGGTAAAGATGCCTTTATCGTGTTGGACGATGTGAAAGATATCAATGCCATCTCATCCATTATTATGAGGGGAACGTTTCAGAGTGCAGGCCAGAACTGTATTGGTATTGAGCGTGTGATTGCGTTGCCTCGTGCCTACGAACAGCTTATCGATATCTTGAGCAAGAGAATCAAGGACTTGAGATTGGGGTCAGACATCGACCAGTTGGACGAGATCGATATGGGAGCTATGATTTCAGACAACCGATTTGGGGGACTCGAGGAGTTGATTGAAGATGCTGTGAGCAAAGGTGCCCGTTTGATTCATGGAGGAAAACGGTACCAGCATCCCAACTATCCACAAGGTCACTACTTTGAGCCTACGTTGTTAGTGGATGTAGATTCGTCGATGCGGATTTCTCATGAAGAAGTATTTGGTCCAGTTTTGACGATGATTAAAGCCAACGATGTTGAAGAAGCTATCACTTTAACGAACGGTAACGAGTATGGTTTGGGAGCGTCGATTTTCGGTAGCAATTTTACCCAAATCAACCGGCTTGTTGACCGCATTGAGGCTGGTAATGTGGCTATTAACGATTTTGCTACGTTTTATCTTGCTCAGCTTCCATTTGGAGGGATAAAAAAGTCGGGATACGGAAAGTTTGGTGGAGAAGAAGGGTTAACGGGACTTTGTGTTGCCAAGTCGGTTATTATGGACAAGCCTTTGTTGAGACTTCTTGGGGTTGCCACGAGTATCCCACCACCGTTGGACTATCCTATCAAGGACGATAAGAAGGCGTGGGGTTTTGTCAGTAGCTTAAATGTTGCTGGATATGACGTGAGAATCTGGGAAGTGGTCAAGGCTTTGAAGAAGTTGGCCAAGGGAGGCTGAGTTACGAACCGTATATATGAATGTATATATATTTAAAGATAATGATAGACAGTATCTAGTTATGAGAAGTAAAAAGAGTCCAGATAAACCAACGCTTTGTTAATAAAGTTCAAGCGTTGATGTGTAATTCTGGCTTAGGAGTGATGGTAGCATCCACCAACAATTTGACCACAGACAGTTTCTTCGAAGCAAATTGGGACTTGATGGTCTGCAATTCCTTTTCAACTTGAGCATCGGCCTCCTTACTGATAGCATCGTTCAAGCCATTGTGTTCTTTTTCATAAGACTTCAACTCGGCTTCCTTCTGTTTCTTGTACTCGTCGATTTCCTTTTGTGCGTCCGACTTAGCAGACTTCAATCTGCTTGATCTGTACTTTCTGGCCTCGTTCACGATTTCAGCAGCAGCCTTTTCTGTTTTCAATAACGATTGGATCCCGGAAGACATGGTTTTTGCGTGAGTTATAGTCCCGAGAAACGCTCGGTTTTTCAAACTTGTTGGTTTTACACGGGGGTCAGAAAGGGAAAAAAATATAGTCGTGCGCACGACCCATTCATGATAAGGAAAATCCCATAAATCTATACCTTTTATACTATACATTAAACTATTCGTAGAACCCATCAGCAATGTAGCGTAACATGTACTCGTCAATGTGACCAATACCTTCTTCGTAATCAACATCAATGTCATCACTTCCAGGAACTGTCGTGCCTGTAGGCGCAGGAGTCTCACCGTCAACACCAGGAGTCTGTGACGGTGTGGCGCCGTTCGTGGCCGATTTGGATTCCTCATCAAAATCCTCGTCATCGATCTGAACCTCTTTCATCGCTGCATTGGCTGCAACACGGTCATCTTCATCTTCGGCCTGGGCCAAAATACTCTCGGCATTGCCATTAATATCGAGTGGTTTGTCGGGAATGTCCGTAGTGGCAAGCCCAGTATCGTTGACAAGATCACGAACAGAAAACTTGCCAAAGTAATCGGTGGTAAACTCACCCTCCTGAATCACCACATTGTCCAATTGTCTCTTCTGGTTTGCCTTCTTCAAGATATTCGACTCAATCGTGTACTCAGACACAAACCGGTAAATATGAACGTCCCGACTCTGTCCAATTCTATGACAACGGTCCTGACACTGCTTGTCCATGGCCGGGTTCCAGTCGGAATCGTAAAAGATCACAGTGTCGGCACCCGTCAAGTTGATACCCAAACCACCCGATCTTGTCGACAAGATAAACACAGGGATCCGGGCATCACGGTTGAACCGCTCGGTTAATAACTGACGGTCCTCGATTTTGGTGGCACCATCAAGTCTCATATAACGGTAGCCATGGATGTTAAGAAACTGCTCCAAGATATCCAACACTTTGGTCATCTGCGTAAAGATAAGTGCACGGTGTCCTCCAGCCGTAAGATCCTGGAGCAACGTGGCTAGCTTTTGAAGCTTCCCACAATCATACTGCAATAATGACTTGTCTGGGAATGCAATGGCAAGCTTGGTCTGTGACTTGCTGAACGGATTTTCGATCCTGTTTTCGGCAACTTCGTTGATGATTTTATATTGCGTCGACACGGGAATTAAGTGTTCCTTCATGTCCAATGCCACGACCGCCGGGGTAATCACCGAGTACTTTTCAATCACATCCCGTAATTCCTCAACTCGTTGAGGAATCGTCACCGAGAAACTTTGGAGTATATGGGATGGTTCGGTGGTGGTTTCAATAAACTTGTTAACGATACGAAGTAACGATTCTCCGCCATAAATCGGTGTCCTTCCACACCGCAAGGCATTCAAGTACATTATATGCTTGAGTTTGTCACGAGCTTCAGTCTGGCTCTTCACCTTTTGGTACTGGTAGTAATTGAGGTAGTCAGTGAAGTCTGGAGTTGAGAACTTGGATCCTCCCTCCACAAGCTTGTCTAGTTGTTCCACTTGTTCAGCCAACTGCTTGTTTGATTTAAAGGCATTGGTGGACTGACTAACAAAGTAATTGAGGTTGTTGGTGCTGGTGATATCCAAGTTCAACACTGACAAATTGACCTTGTCCATAAGGCACTTGTCGGTCAAATCTTTTCTCACAAACTGTTCTGTGGTGCGATAGTTACTCACCACCGATTTGGGCATCGCAAACGAAGTAACGATGGGACGCACCTCAAACAAATCGGGATGGTTACACACTTTTCTGAGCTGCATCAAACAGTTGATGATCGAAAGAAAGTTACCGGACGCCAACGTCTCCTTGGTCTTGGCCCGCGACATGAAATCATCGTACAAGTACCGCTGTCTCTTCGACAACCGGCAGTACACAATATGTTCGTATTTCCCAGGCATTTGCTTCTCCACATCCTTCTTCAAACGACGCAACAAGTAAGGACGCAACACCTGATGCAAACGAGCCACGGTATTCTTAGTTTCTTGATCCATCTTGTTGGTGGTGCTTTCGTTTTCATCAATGATATCCGAATCGGTAGCGGCAGAAGCCTGTTCCAAGATCCGGTCCACTGGCCGTCCAAACCACTGCTGGAAATCGTCCAAGTTGGCAAACCCTTCTGGCATGGTTTGGTTCACCTTTGATGAGGGCATCAAGAAGTAGAGCAACGACCACAACTCCATCAAGTTGTTTTGTAACGGAGTACCCGTCAAAAGCAATCTGTTTTCGGTGTTGAAGTTAAGCAATGCTCTCCACCGTGTCGACCTGAAGTTCTTGATATTATGGGCTTCGTCTAGAATCATATATCTCCATCTTCTCCGCTTGAACGACTGGTGATCGTGCACTACCAATTGGTACGATGTGATACATACATGGAATGCGTTCGGCTTATTCCAGCCCTTTCTCTTCTGAGCCCTCTGTTGTGGCGAACCGTAGTACGTCAACACCTTAAACCCAGGAGCAAACTTCTTGAACTCCATCTCCCAATTGAGCATCACCGACGTGGGCACAATGATAAGATGCGGCCCCCAAATATGGTGCTCACAGGCCAAGTATGACAAGAGTGAAATGGTCTGGATTGTCTTACCCAAACCCATCTCATCGGCCAATATCCCATTGGTGTTGTTGTTGTACAAACTGGCCATCCAGTTAAGCCCTTGTTTCTGGTACGGTCTCAATGTGCCTCGAAGTAATGACGGAATTGGAACTTCCTTGACTTTAGAACCGTTGATAATCTCTTCTCCCAACAGTTTACCTTCTTCTTCAGTTTCTGGTTCATCTTCTTCAGCACTGCTGTTGTCCGTGTCGTCGACATTCTTGAACAATGCTGATAAGCCAGTCAGTCCACCATTTTCATCCGCGGAAGAGTCGTCGGAAGAGTCATCGGAAGACGATTCTGACGATGACATATCGGTATCTGAATCTGATGAATCTTCAAGTACTGGATCCGGTTCATCCTTGGTGATTTCTTTAATGAGTTCTTTTTCATTCTCGGTGTACTCCAATGTAGATGGTTCTGAAGTATGAGTTTCGCTCGACCGTCCTCCGTACAATGCAGCAAGGCCCTGTGAAGCATCGATTTCGTCTTCTGAACTGTCAGTCGCACTATCATCAACATCGGATGTAACTGAATGGTCAGACGAAGGTTCTACTGACTCTTCAAGATTAGCATATTTCTTGCGCAACTCTTCAACCGATAACTTTAGATCATCAGTTTCTTTTTCTTCGGGCTTGATTTCCGCTTCATCGTCAGAACTACTCAAATGATCGTCTGAATCCTCGCTTTCATCGTCACTGTCATCTTCCTCTTGTTCGTCACTGTTACTGTTGCTGTTGTTGTCACCACGGTTCAATTGTGCTTCCAAGAGCTGCGTTGAGTGCTCTAACATCTGACTCAAGTGCTCCTTGCCCTTGATACGTTTAAGCTCGTCCTCTTGTTGTTGCTGCATATAATTGTACACCTTGCTGGCTTGGGTCCATCTCTTTTTAACGGCCTGAACTGCCAATCGGCTGATTCTCCGTAAGTTTTGTTCACGTTCCTTTTCCAACCGGTCCTTCTCTCCATTCTTCTTTTTGAAGTACTGTTCGATCATAAGAGCAACTTTTCTGGTTTTTAACTGATGTTGCTTTCTCATCAGTTGATGAATCTTGGAAAATGCCATTCCTTGATTGATAAAATGATCGTGATGTGTAAGATTGTTGGGAGCACCCTGGATTCGAGGAATCATCGTTCCGGTCGCCCTTAACGGATCTACAAGTTTGATGTTTGTTGTTTGCGGAAGCACAACTTTACGTGCTTCAATCTTGTCACCATTCAACACCAAGCTCTTCTCGACCGTGGTTTTGTAGTGGATCTTACGCATCACTTCTTTTTGGAGTTTGAGAATCCGTTCATATTCTTCAGGAGTGTTGGAAAAATCTATATTAGAGTCGTCCACAATCGCAGACTTAATGTTGTCTCGTAAAAAGTCCGACAACCTCTGCCGAATATCTGGTTCTATTACCGTTCCCGCAGCTGTTTTGTGGAAAGTGATTGGTTTTGGCTGGAAATCTATAATTGCATGTTCAGACCCGTTCAAACTTCCATCAGCTTGGATTGGTTCGGCTCTCCATGCGGGAATATGTGAGGGATGTGTTACTATTGGCGTTGGGATGGAATACTTGATCAGTTTGACCTTGTGATTATACTTTTCTTGGTCTTCTTCGTTATCTGATTCTGCTTCTTCTACTTCTGCTTCTTCCACTTCTTCTTCTTCATCTTCTTCTTCTGCTTCTCCTTCTTCTTCTGGTTCTTGATTATCTTCTACTTCAGATTCGTCTTGTTGTTCTTGTTTGACGCGAGGTTCAACTTTTGTCTTTTTGGATTTCGATTTAGACTCTTTCCTTGGCATTACTTCTTTCTTGGAAACCTCCTTTACTTCCTTTTGAACGCGTTCTGGAGATGATCTGGTGGCTTTAATGAGTTCATATTCTTGTTTTCGGCTCATTTCCAAAACCTCGTTCTTGAACGGAAATTTCTCAAGCAACTTCGCTTCAATTTCAGACTGTACTCTCTTCTGGAGTCTGAGTGGCAAGCTGTCTAAATCTTTCGATGTTTCTATTTCCTGGTCCCACGTTAGTTTATATTTGGGATTTTTCATGAATGTCTCACAGAGCTCAGGGACGTGGCTCAGGTTGTAAGCAAGCGAGAAATCGGCAGGGTCCCAGTATGCTAACGACTGATACTCTTTTAACTGGAACAATTCGTTTACTGCCAAGTTGAATTCGGTGATAACATTGGCTAGTTTCTGTTGCTTGGACTCCTCCGAAACATGAACTTTCTTCGTGGTTCCTGTCGATTCACGTCCAGCTTTTCTCTTCTGAGGCACCACCGGTTCAGAAATTGCTTTATTCCGTTCCAGGGCCCGTCTTCGTACGCTCAGAGAGGGCATGCTTTCACTGGTTAATTGGTTTTGAATTGTCAAGTTTATTCTTTTTAGAAAATCATCATCGTCCATATGCAGTATGTGGCCCCAAAATAATACCGACTTTTTATCAAAGTAACTACAAGATTTTACATTAAAAGACTTACAAAGAACTTTTGGAATCGATGAAACGTGTATATTGTGATGATTCGTGGATCATGTAGTGCGAGTAGAGATTAAGCTCTGATGAAATCGGCGTTTTGTTGTTCGTAGGCCGCTTTGTTGGCTGCAACGTCTGGATCGTTGCTCAAAACACCCAATTCCTGTTCGGCAGTGGTGTCTGGTTTAACACGGTAGAAGAAATCGTCCTCTTCCTTGCCAGAACCCAACTCCTTGGCCAAACCGCCGAATGGATAGGATCTAGGCATGGCAGGCTTTTCTGGGTTCAACTGGAAGTACCAGATAGTGGCACCAAAGCCAATTATAAGAGAAAAGAAAATTGCGTTGTGTTTCAAAGCCGTTTTGTCCGAAACGAAGTTATAGTAGTCGGGAGACCACATGTCGTACAAGTCATCGTCGATGTTCATGGGATCGTTGAGGTTTCTTCTATTCTGCTGGTCATCATATTTGGCATATGGGTCCTTGGACTGTGCTAATATTGGCTTGGGGTTGGGGTAGTCGGCAAGCAGAGGCAACTCAGGGTCGCTCAACGTAATCACCTTGCCGGTTGCGTGGTCGGTGAGCGTGGTTTTGGTGGTCAATCTGCGGCTCTGGGCAGCGACACTACGTGCCACCATCTGTGAAGCACCAATGCTCTTTGTGCAGAATCTAGAAAGCATGTTTGGGGTTCGAGATGCTAGCGAGATAATAGTTTTTGAATGTTGAACCAATGAAATTTTTACAAAAAAAATCATTGCTTATGTAATCGAGTACTAGAAAGTTGAAGAGAGAATGAAGGAATGAATGAACGTGAAAGAGTTTATGAGAAAGAGATGTAAAGGAATGTAACGGATTCTAATATTAAAGAAAAGATGGTTTTATTTTCTTTCAAGATTTTAAAGATTTTCTTTTATTGACTATTTGATGTAGTGCTTATTTGTATGAGGACATTGAGTTCAGGATCCAAGTCGCCAAACTGTCGATTGTATGTGAATTGTTCAGTGAATGGTTCATTAAAACTCATTGAAACTTTCTGAACCTGTCTTCTAATGCATTATTTACGTTGAGGTTCAGCAAACTTGAGGTCGTTCAACGGGGACTTTTCGCTGTCGGCAAAACCCAACAAGCCGTTGTATCCTTCGAGGTTACCACTGACGTACTTGATTCCGTAGCCGACGCCAAAGTATAAAGGAATGAATGCCAACAACACGCTGGCGTTGCGATAGTTCCAGTATTCGTGTACAGGAGGCGGATTTATGTTGAAGTTGTGCTTGTTGTTGAAGGAAGCCTTTGAGGAGGCCGCAGCCCCGGAGTTCATCCGCTTGAATACCAATCTGCCGCTTCTCATCATCGTGGTGGTTGATAATCGTTTTTGTTCAGATTTTTATTGGTGAGGGTACAAAGGTTATATGTAGGAAGAAATGAAAATGACTAGAAAATGAATAGAAAATGAGAATATGAAAATGAGTAACAGAAATAATGTAGAAAGAAACAGAATCAGAAATATTGTAGAAAAGAATGACATTTTAGAATCAAAGAGAATGAATTTTAAAAGAATTTAACAATTTTAAGCATTTAAAGAATTTTAAGAATTTGTTATTCTTAAAATGTTTCTTAAACATTTCCATTAATTTAATAAATTCTATCGAATTTTCGAAACTTTCTCCAACTTTCGCAGTCGCTTTTTTTGAATTTACCGATGCCATAAAACACCAATGTCTTATTCAAATAACGGTGGTCGTAGCACAAATCTGCGCAGTCAACATCGTCAAGAATACAACAATCGTCAAGAATACAACAATCGTCAAGAATACAACAATCGTCAAGAATACAACAATCGTCAAGAATACAACAATCGTCAAGAATACAACAATCGTCAAGAATACAACAATCGTCAAGAATACAACAATCGTCAAGAATACAACAATCGTCAAGAATACAACAACAGATACACCCGCCGAACACATACTGGCAACAACACTTACCAACATCAAAACCAACAACGGCCACCACATGTCGCCAACGGACCTCAATTGTGGATGGGCGATCTCGATCCATCATGGACAGATACTGCCATTCTTGACATCTGGAAACTGTTTGGTGAAACTCCTACGCTGGTCAAAATGATGCGTGACCGTAACAATCCTCTGCGAACAACATACTGTTTCGTTAACTTTACGTCTCAGCGTGAAGTTGAGAGAGCAATGACAAAGAATGGCCATTCCGTGCCGGGAACAAACCGTGTACTTAAACTAAACTACGCTAGCGGCGACCACAACAACAATAATTCAAACGATCATTCGTTATTCGTAGGAGACTTGAGTCCCGAAGTCACCGAACTGACGCTCCATGCCCGTTTCAAAGCTTACGATGCGGTGCTGGTCAAAGTAATGGTTGATCCCGCCACCAAAACGTCCAAAGGCTTTGGATTTATCCGTTTTGCCTCGCTGGAACTGCAGCGACGTGCTCTCGCCGAGATGAACGGGACCATCATTGGCTCGAGACTGATCCGGTTGGGAATGGCGGCCAGCAGCACCGCCACTGTCCCGGCAGCCGAGCCGGCAGTCGCCAACAACAGCAACGAACACACCAAAATCGCCGTGGTACAGCCCCAGCCGCCACTCAACCAGTACACCAACCAGTACAATACCACGTTAAGCATCAAAGGACTTGCTGGTCGCGTCAGTGCCGAAGAATTGGCCACACATTACGTGGCATTTGGCGATATTTGCCGCTGCGATGTCTCGGGTGACGGCACCGAAGGTTCGGTGACGTTCTATCTCCGTTCGTCGGCAGAAAAGGCGCTTCTTTGGACCCACGGTACACTTCTTAACGACTGTCGCACTGTGGTGAGTTGGGGCCGTGAACAGGGCCACAGAGCACCGCCAATGTACGGAACTACCCCCTTTCACTCATTGGCAACGGCTCCAACGCTTCTCGATGCTACCAGCAGCACCGTTGACGAAATCAATGTCGCATACGTTGCTCAAAAACTCCATCGCAACGTCCTTCTTTCCTAATGAGGACAACTTGATTCCAAATCTTGCTGTGAATCGAACTGGCATCCGCAGTACCAGCAGTAGCGATGGTTGGTGCGGAGGTACGCGAGCAAAAGCTCGAGTTTATCGTTGTCATCGAGTGGCAGCATGCACAACTCGGTGAAGTTTGTATTGTTCATTTCGAGACAGAGTCGTTCAATACGTTTGATTTCATCGGTAACGTGCTGTTGTTGGTGCTGCTGGGCCCGGCGCTGGCGGTACGAGGCCACGGCGTCGGGCGCACCGATTCCAACCCGGTCATGTTTCTCCGCCACCACCACCGGCTCGATCTGCCCTCCAGGCCTAAGTGGTTCGCCAGAAACGTGACCCATTCGTTCCATGATTTGTTGACCCACTGATTTCATGAATTATCAACTTTTTTCATAAATCAACTTTTTACATAAATCAACTTTTTTTCATGAAATCATTTTTAATAATATCATCTTTTTTCATAAAATCATGTTCTTTTTCCATAGAAAATGAAAAAAAAACGTATTCAACGCGACAATGTTAAACAAAGAAACGCTGTTCAGTTCGGTTCCGGTATCGCGAGTGGCATCAACCGCGCGTCTCAGCCAATTGGCAGCCGGCACCACACCTCTGACTCCGGGTTATGTTCTGCTGGGACTCAATCCTAATAAAACAACAGCAGGAACGTCGGCGGCGCTGTTTCTGGAACCAGCACCAGCACCAGCACCATCAACAGCATCAACTCTTGTTTCCGAGTACGAATCGCTTCTCCACCAACTTTCCAGTAACATATCTCTGTTTAAAGACGAAACCGTTGCTACCACCGTCGAACAAATAGTCACCGTCAACGAAACGCTCCGTGCCACCATCGACGAGTTGGAACAGCAGCAGCAATTGGCGCTGCGGGCAGCACAGCTCGAGGCCGATGGAGCAACATTGGCAGCCACGCTGCGTCGGATTCTCAAGGAACTCGTAGCGTACCGCACCGAGCTAAAACAGCTTCCACGGATGCCGGCACCGAGTGCCGTTGATGGCATCGATGTTCACGACGTGCTCAAATATGCCCTGAAGTTGGCCAAATTTTCCAAGGCGCCGGCCGCCACCAGCCAGTTCCAGGTCCATCCCAATAACTTTGTGTGGCCGGCCGAAGATGCGTTGCGACGTGGGATGTTGGCAGCAGCGTCGCTCCAACCACAAGAAATCATCCGTCACGAGTTGGGCGAAGTGGTGCTAGAAACAAAGGCACCATCGGTGGAAAAACAGCAACAAAATGAGAAACAAGAAACAAGACGCGGTTCGTTTGGCGGCTACGGCACCGCAGCGCCTTCTGAACCGGCACCGGAACTCAACTTGGATTTATTTGATCCAGAAGATGAATACCTGGATTAAAACAGAAACAAAGAAAATCAGCTAACTACAGTAATTGTGTTTTGTTGATATAATTTATATTTGGTTTTATATCTATTGATTTCTGATTTAATTTGTAGGTTTAGTTATATTTATCGATTTAGTTTAATTTAACTTAATAATGATTTTATCAGATTAATTAAATTTGTTTAATTTAATTTATTTAATTTAATTTGATTTTTGTTTTCCAAACAATTGTGTTGGATGGTCAAAGGTACCTGTAGCCGACGCTCCGCCGAGAACACAGTCTAATTCTAATTGGTTCGAGTATAATTCGCCCGAATCCAAATGGTCCTTGACCAAATCAGCCAAACCGGCAATAAACTCTTCATTACCGTTGAGCGATTCGGCACGCTTGACAATCTCAGGACGCTTACATTCTTCTGCCAATTCGATATCAAGTTCATGTAAAGTTTCAATATGGTCAGACGTAAATGCTACTGGAACAAGAACAATTCCAACCGTATCTTCTCTCTGTTCAAGTTGCTTGACAATCTTTGCTGTCTGGCCACCCAACCACGGCTTGGGACCCACCTGCGACTGCCATACCAACCGGTACGGATTCCGGAACCCCAAGTTTTCCATGATGGCATACACCGACGCCGCCACCTCTGCCGGGTAAGAATCGCCACGGTTGACAATTTGCATTGGGAGCGAATGGGCCAGAAACAAAATCGTGACTTTGTCGCGCACCTCGGCGGGAAACTCGCGGAGTTTGTCCACAATATTTTTGCTGAACGCCAGTACAAACCCGCGCTGCTTGGGCCACCGGTCAATAAACGTCCATTCTATACTTCTTTCAGGATCATGAACCAATGTCTGGCGATACAACTCGTTCATGCTCAGCCCTGAGGTCAGGTAGGAGAATTGAGGATACTGCGAGAACGCCACCGCCCGACGCACGCCGTCACGTTTCATTTGCACAAGCGTTTCTTCAGTAAGCGGTTTGGCGTACCGGAACGCCACATACGGCCGGTGTGGAGCCGATTGTGGCCGTGTTTCGTCAAGAATCTCACACACTTTTCGTGCCTGGTACTCGGACCAGTACCGGATGGGCGAGCCGCCGCCGATTTCCGCGTAGTGTTTCTCGATCTCGGGTGTGCGCCGCTTGGCGATGAATTTGGCCAACGGTTTTTGGAAAAATCCAAACGGAATCAAGTCAGGATCGCTAAAAAGCCGCAACAAAAAATCGTGGGTTTCTCCAACCGTTGACGGACCGCCCATGTTCATAAATACAACGCCTGTAGGCGCCTTTTGCGTCGAAAGCTTTCTAATAAATCGGAGCATGCTTCAAAACTAAAAAGAAAAAAAAAAACTATACCTAAACTATTCTATTTTTCCATCTTTTTTGTGGAGAATGTCGCTGATTTCCGCAGCAAAGTTGCGGTACACGTCCATGAGCCCGTCGTCGCGGAACGAGCCGCGCCGCTTAAACGCCCGCCATTCGTCCACCATTTCACGGAGCTCTTCGTTGAGTTCGGCTTTGTCAGCAGTTTCCAACACGTCGATGGGCGGCACGCCCAACATCGGTGCAGAAACGGGTTCCGATCCTGCCAGCGACAGTGCCAGTGCCAGCAGCTCGCCCGCCGCGTCAGTTCCGGCGCGCGCACGGCACCATGCTTCGACCTCCTGGCGGTACGGACCGCGGAACACCACGAGCGTGGCTGCAGTGACAATCCACACGTAGAAGTATGTAGTGGACCACACGTACATCGACTGGCGGAAGTCTAGCACCACAAACGGTTGTACGACAAACCCAAACGCCAACTGCGTGGTGAGGTACGAGATGACGTCGTACACGAGTTTGGGTAGCGTGCGACCAGAGCCCAAGCCAGTATGAGAATTACCACGACTCCCGGCGGTAAAAATAGGCCGGAGATTTCTCCGGTAAATCTTGCCTACCGTCTGCAACAATGCACCAAGCACAAACGTCATATAATAACCTGGGCGCGTACCGTGCCAGAACGCACTGGTGGCAAACGTAAATAACGTGCTCTTAAATCCCGGCTTGCGGCCCTTTTTGGCCACTCTTAAGTACACATAGTGTTTGAGCCACTTGTTGGTATTCATGTTCCACAGCTCCAAGCACGCATGGCAGTTCTGACCGGTTTCAAAGCGGTAGGGATCGATGTTTTGTACGCGGTTCCACCGGAACTTGCCCGATTTGGCATCGATGCCGTTGTAGCCAATGCCACTAAGAATACACGCACCCTCAGCAATCATCCAAATCGCATAGTATTTGAGCCGGTGCAGAAAGCCAAGCACCCAAAAGTAGAAGATGCGGTACACGAAACCGTGTTCCCGCACCAAGCTACCATCCAACACGTAATCGAGACTTACGTAGTTGCCGGCCTGAACATACAAAAACGTCCACACAAAGCCCTGTACCGTTTTCCACGCTGCTGGCCGCCCGCTACGTGGAATCATCCGTTTGTTCTTACCGGGCCGCCGTGATTCCGGCACGTCCTCAAACAACGTGCCGTGGATGAATTTATCGTAGTCAGCGTAGTCAAATGCTGGACCCGTGAGCAACAGTGCATAGAAGAAAACCCAGCCAAGATACGGCAATAAATTCGGATGTTTATAGACAACACGAGACCGAGCATAATCCGATAATTGTTGTTGTTGTTGTTGTTTTCCATCATAAACGTTCCAACCAAAAGCCAGCAACTTCATCACCAAAACCATCTGGGCTCCCGTAATATCAATTTTTGTGGCATCATAATCATTAAAGAATTGAGCATGAATGTGATTATATGCCAAATGGCTCATGACGAACAAAAAGTTGAGCCATGGCATTGACGCTGTCCGAACGTACCGTGTAATAAAGTAACATCCAAGAGATGATACAAGAAGGGTCCGGAACCCGGAGTACAAGTCGAGGATACCAAACATGTAGAATGCTGAGACGCTGACCACGTACAAGTTCTTGAGGGTGTAGTTGCGGTCCGGCAACCGTTTCAACACGGCACTAAACGGAAACGAAAGTAACGTACAAATAAAGATCTTCAAGTTGGCTCCGTCAAGCCCAGTGGCCGCCAGCAACCGCAGAATTGCCTCCTGAATCATGACAGATTAAGTTTATTTGATTGCTACAAAAATTTAAAAATTGTTCGTAAATCTTGTGCTTCCTTTTTTATTTTTTTTTTTACTGGCGCGCCAGTACCATTTTATAGCCTTCATCGAGAGCCGCGGTGATCTCGTCGTTCTTGTACGGAATGGTGCTGAGTACAAACGCCACGTCGTTCCATTGTGATTCGGTGGGACTTTTGACAAGCCGTGCCAATAACTTCTCGGCCAACTGTTTCTGATGTTTTTCCTTGTCGATAAAAGACACCAAAAACCGTACGATCCGCTTCAACGCATCCTTTGCCAATGTCGCATCGTGCGACAAGCCACTAAAGATATCAATAAACCCATTGTAGATCGCATTGTCCTTGGTAGCCAACTCGGCAAAAAACAACCGACACATGTCACTGATTCCCTGGTCAGGGTTCTCCAAACACTTTGCCATCGCCAGCAACTGCCCCTTTACTTTCACCTGCCCAGCTAGAATCAAAAACGTCACCGTCATCAAACACGTCCGTTGCACCATGATGTTCGGATCGGTAAGTCGCCGATAAAGAAAATCAGTACTTTCATCCACAATATTGTTGAAACACACCGCCATATCTCCAAGTCCAATCACACAGTTGCTTCGAATGATTGGATCTTCAGACTTCTCCATAATCGTAATCAAAAGCGGCAAGTTCTCTTCACAATAAATCAGCGAAACACACATCAACTTCGACATACATAGCACCGCGGCCCGCTGAAGCACCTCGTTATCGTAGTTCCGATTATTGGCACAGATCTCCTTGGCCATGGGCCCGAACCGTGCAAGCAATGAGCTCTCGCCATAAAGAAGCTCTCGTTCCTTAACATGAATGATAGCATCGGTAAAATCGTCCTCTGATGTGCCGCCAATCATCTCCAACTCGTTTTCCTCGGTCTCATCCTTATCACCACCTTTCTTTTTCTTGGACTCGGCCTCATGCTTCTTCTTCTTGAATTGCGTCTCCAAATTCTCGAGAAACACAATCGTTTTGATCGCTACGTGCCCCACAATAAAGAGAAGCTGTGATAATCCTACCATCTTCGATTCATGTGCTTCCGGTTCTTTAAATACTCTCACAGCTTTCTTCTTGACAATCTCAGAACATATTTCGTCGGGTTTCGTCGACGCCTGGAAAATCGCGGCCACCGCCTGTTCAGCCACCCCGTACCACTCGGGATCTTCGTTATAATGCAACAACACCAGTTGTAACTTCTCAATACACTCGTCTTCACGTGAAATTTTCACCACCACCGCATCTTTCTTGGAGGCATGAGGCACGATCCGCAGCAACGCCACACACGAGTATCTCGCAAGAACAAGGTCATTCTCGCCACGTTCTCCAAGACCCACACTGAGAATCGAGTCCAACCCTTCAAGAATGATCCGATGGTCCTCCAACGCAACCATTCCCAACACAATGATGGCTCCGCTTCTCTGGGTCGCCAGCAAGAGCGTATCGTCCTTCTGGTAGTTGTAAATCTGCCACAACACCTTGATGACATCGCGTTCAATCATATTTTCTTCGTACATCATACCAAGCAACTTCTCCAAGGAGGCTAAATCGGCCACCGTGGCGTTTTCAGTAAGCGAAATCAAGTTTTTAGCAACGTAACCAGCCTGGTCTAATTTGGAAAGAGTTGGTGGAGCAGTTAAAAAGAGTTCCTTGTAACAATCTATCAAGTGAGTCGGAACCGATTTACCTTCGACCAGCGACCCTTTCAGCCATACCAAATGAAGCATTCGTCTGATACCAATACCGGCATTTTCTATTCCATATGCATCAGCCAACACCAAAAAGTCCATCGAATCGATGGCTTCGTTCCGGTTCTTCGAGAACAATAACCGTGAAATGACTTCAGTTCCTGATTGAAGCGCTTCAATAAAATCAACTGCATCTTTGTAGTAATTCACCTTGAGTTTGGATCGGTACAACACGTTTCTGTCTGGTAAATTTTGTTCCTGTTCAAGCCTCGAGGCGTTGATATCTGCTTCATCTTCGCTGTCGCATTCTTCGACTTCCATATTGTCATCATCATCATTGTTGTTGTTGTCGATGTGTTTTTTTTTCTTGGGCGATAATGGCAAGTACGACTGCAATTCTGCCTCGACGTCATCGAGTTGTTTCTTCCAGAACGAGTACTGGAGCTGAGATCCGTGTGCGGTGTTGAATTGATGTGTAATCAATAACTTGGACATAAGTTTGATGGCATTACGTCTCACCAAAGTACTTCTATCACCCAATGACCGTACCGATATCTGTACCATTGCGTGACGTCGTTCTGTAAGCTTTACTTTAAGGCCAGAAACCTTGGTCAATGCCTGGAATGCCTTGGTTCTGACGTATGGATTCTGATCCAAACATCTTTCTTGGAGTAAATCAAGGAGACCATCGATATGCTGACCTCCAGCTTGGCTTTCTTGTTCGGAATCGTCGTTTTTGAGAATATCGACAACAATGTTGCCACAGGCTTCCACCACCGAACATCGAAGCGTCATGTTGCTGTTATCCAACAACTGGGAAATGCAAGACATTTGTTTGAGAATGAGACGAGGACTCAATTCCGAGAGTCGAATCAAGAACTCGGAGATGGCTTTAGGTCCATTGGTATCGTTGGAATTGAACTGGGTTTGGGAGATCTCACGCAACACTTCTTCTGTGAGTACCATGTAATCGTAGTTGTCGGCCAAGATAAAGAGCAATTCGGCCATGTAGGGTGGCAAATGGAGGTAGTAAGTGAGGCACTGAATGATTGAGTGTTGGACAATGGCGGCATGGCCGTGTGATTTGATGGCGACACTAATCACTTTGTAGATAAGTTGTCTTACTGGCGCCACTTTCATGCGTTCTGGACTCTCCATCAAGTTGATGATGGGTCTGGTAAACAATTCGATGTACAAGTCACGTTCGGGAGTGGTGACAAAGAGCTTGATCAAATCGATCTTGAGACATGTGGTGACGGCAACAAGACAGTTTTCCACCTGGACGCAGTTTGCCTTCCAGCGGGCCAACGCTTCCTTACTGCTGGGAGTCTTGGACTTGCTGCTGGAGGTAGTATGCGTATGTTCTTCCTTGGCCAAGTACTTGACCAACACAAACATGAGGTAGCCGTACTTCTCCAACGAGCTCTTGAGGGTCTCGATCGAGTCAATAAAGTCGCCACTTTCCACCACATTTTGGGTCAGAATCGAAACTGCATTGAATGACGATGTAATCAAGTACGAAAGCTGTTTCTGCTGCTTCGAATCAAGCACACGGTACCCGTGGGTCAAATCAACGAGATCTTCAAACAAATCACTATTGTAGTTGATCGAGTCGGGATTGTTTGCAAGCATGTTGGTGACCGATTCCAACTTGCCGTCCACATCGGAAAGATGTGCTGAATAGTCTTTATCGACATCAAACGCGTTGAAATACGACAGCAAGTTGAAGTCCATGGCGTTTACTGACCGTGTTTGTTTTGGGATCGATGTTAAATAAATGCTAAATGCAGGAAACAAAAACATCATCTCTTCGGATTAAGTAATCCTTCTTTGTCTCTCTCTCTCTCTCTACACTTCTTCTCTTGTCTTCTCCTACGTTTCTCTTCTTTCTTACGTCATTGTTCATTACTAGTCCTTAAGTTTTGCGTAGCCCTTAATAACTGCCTTTTCGGTGCCCATCCTCTCATCCTCAATCGCTCCCAACAAGTCTTTGACCGTGACCAAGTTTCCTGTCCTAATCTCACGGTATCGCAATCCGTTGTCCCCACGCGCACTGATCAACTGACTCTGCTTGCCCTTGCCGTCTTTATCACCTCCGTTCTTGCCAGAATCGCTCGCCCCAGCATCAGATGTCATCCACGAATACTTCTTGCGCCCGGGATTCATCGTCATCATCGCAGCCGTCGCATTCGCAGCACGATGCAAAGTTTCTTCGGCTCCTGCCTTGGAATCGGCCAGGTTCTCGCTCGGATCATTGGCAGACTTCTCTAAACCAAGTATGATCCGCTTACTAACCCGTTTTTCTTCAAGTTCCTTCTGTCTCACGGCAAGGTTTCTCAATTCCTTCGAAAGCTCTGAACGCGGAGCAGAAGCTGGTGGAGCACTGGATCCAGAATTCTTTTTGTTCTTTAGACTCGTATTATTATTGTTGTTCAACAACGGAATACCCCGACGCCGATGACGCGATAAAATGATCGTTTTGGTTAGTATATTGGCAATCCAGTTTTCACACGCGGCAGAAACCAAGTCCAACATCTCGCCGTCCTGGAGGAAGTTCTGCTGCACGCCGTTTTCACAAGCAACTTTGTTCATGAACGCAGCAGTATGGTAGGCGTTCAAAAACGGCTGTGCTTTTGATGTCTTGAGATGCTGCTGCACATCTCTCGATACATCGGTTCGTCTCACCATCTGCTGCTGGATCAAGATATCTTCTTCTCGCTGGATATCAACCCCGGCAGCAGCAATAGCATCGTTCAACTTTGACGTGTCGTCAGTGTGTGACGTTCCCTTGGCAGCATTTGCATTTGCATTAAGATTAGAAGTAGTATTAGCATTGGCATTGGTATTGGCATCTAATGAAGAGCATTGTGGAAAACTCGTGGGAGTGAATTGTGTGCTAGGATTTGGTGCTGGTGCTGGTTCTGGTACTGGTACAGACACTGTTGACGTCGGAGGAACTGGAGGTGCTGTATACGACAGATTAAGTGTGTTGACTGGTTTTTGAGCCATTTCTATTGGTTCTTGTTTCACAGGCCCGTCGTTTTGGATCGGTTCCAAGAAAGTGGCCGGTAAATTGTCAAAATCTATATCTATGTTGTTGTTTGTTGTGGTTGCCGTTCTATCACTGGTAAAGCCCGGTAGCGGGTCATTGAACAAATCTGGAAATTGGTCTCCATCACCTTCTACCTTCTGGCGCTTATCGGAACCTGAATCCGATTCTGGTGCTCTTTTCTCAGCCATTATTGTATTTGCAAACCAGGTTGGTATCTTGCGAGTTTCTCACTTTTTTTTTGTTGTTTCTCAAATTTTAGAAAAGTAAGGTCGTGCAAACTCACAAAAACCCTACCCATTTTGTTTGGTTCTTTTATCTCATCGCAGCCAAATCCTTTCTTCTTCCTTAATTCACTTGAAATGTCAATCACTACTTTTGAAGGACATCGTAACTTCAGGTTACGGTTGGTGTTGGCCACGCTTGCGGGAAAACCCATCAAAATTACCAAAGTCAGATCGAACGAGCTTAATCCCGGTTTAAAGGACCACGAAGTCTCGTTTCTCCGGTTATTGGAGGCCGTCACCAACGGTTCCCACATCGAAATCTCGTACACTGGTACCACTGTCATTTATAGACCAGGAATCATTATTGGAGGGGAAATCACACACGTATGTCCACAAAACAAGCCTGTGGGCTACTTTATCGAAGCGATGCTCTATCTCGCTCCGTTCTCCAAGAAGAAGTTCTCCATTGTATTCAAAGGATTGACTGCTCTTGACACAACAAACGACGCTGGCGTGGAAGCCATTAAATGGGGACTTCTTCCCGTGATGGAAAAGTTCGGGATCAGAGAAGTATCCCTCCACATCTTGAAGCGCGGCTCGCCGCCGTTAGGCGGAGGTGAAGTCCACTTGCTATGCAACTCGCTTATCCCACAACCACTTACGATACACGCCTTGGAAACTCCCAAGTTTTCTGCTATCAGAGGCGTGGCGTACTGTACTCGTGTTTCTCCATCCACTGTCAACAGAATGATCGACGCAGCCCGTGCAGTGTTGAGGCCCACGGGTGTTGAAGTTAATATCACTGCCGATGTATGGAGAGGTGAGAACGCAGGGAAATCACCAGGTTTTGGTATCACGTTGGTGGCAGAGCTGAAGAAGGGCTGGAGAGTCTTGGCAGAAGGTGTTGGGTCTGCCGGAAAATTACCAGAAGATTTGGGTGAAAAAGTCGCCTACAACTTGTTGCAAGAATTGTCCACCAGTGCAGTGATAGGCAGAAACCAATTATCGTTGGCTTTAGTGTATATGACCATCGGTAAGGAAGATATTGGACGGTTGAAGATCCACAAACACCAAGTCGATGAAAACTTTGTCTGGTGTTTACGTGATATTGAAGCATTGTTCGGAACGCAGGCATTCTTGAAGGACGGAGCAGAAGACGGCGAGGACGACTACATGACGGCATCGATTAAGGGTGTGGGATTCACTAACGCCTCAAAGAAAATAGCATAAGTGTACATATAACTAATTATCATCATCATCATCATCATCATCATCTTTTCTACCAGAACGAACACCATCCAATGTAATGTTGACAGAGATTCTCAACACTCGTAGCCTGCTGGATCAACTTATCCACTTGTGTAGGTACACCCAAGCCCCGGAGACGTTTGATATCGTTACCAGTTAACTTATCGGTGATACGTTTCAACACCAACGCTGCTCTTGCGTTACGGATCTCAAGCTCGTTTTGCTTTGTGAGTCTGGCAGCTTCTTGTTCATCGATCTGACCTCTTCTCAACAACTCAACAGTGTTTACTTGAGGAACCTTTAAACCCGTAGCTTCAGCAATAGCCTTGGTAGGATAATCAAAACCCCAATTGATCAAAGGATCGTACGCAAACGCTTCCAAGATCGCCATCAATGACTCCTTGTTATCTCTCAACACTCTCATGACATGCTCACACGTAATACGGAAAGACCCTTCAATACCACTAACTTCCATCGCATAGTTCAACATTCTCGTCAATCTAAACGGAACCTTTTCTGGATACTTTTCACGAAGAATAGCAGCTTCAAAACAATCACCGAAATCGATATGTACCACTTTACCAGTGATTCTATCAAGCATCAAGTTCGAAGGATGACGATCTCCCAATCCCAAGATATAACCAACCATTGACATCACGGCAAGTGACCGTGTGTAAGTGGTACGACGGTCTAACCAGGCTTCAGAAGTCTTGGACTTCAACCACAATACCTTGTACAAATCTTGACCACGCGTGTTATCAAGTGCTCCAGTGAAAACTTCCACCTTTTGCAAGAGAGTTAAGCTGTCGTAATCTGGAGCCATCTGCAACATGATACGGTGCTCGATGTTCAACAAGATCTTTCTCGATTCACGGTATTCTCTGATCAACATATGGAAAGTATCACTGTTAGGAACAAACCCTAACAAACCGACCTTAGGAGACAACGGAATGGCAGAATACTGTTGGATATCCAAGTGTCTCTTGAAACATTCGGGATCATGTACCAACAACGTATTCACCAAACCAAACAACTGCATAACCAAGTTATCTTGTCTGATATCTTCGTGTCCCTTCAACAAGTACTGGTACTCCTTACCGTCACTGCCAATACAAGAAAGCTTTCTGGGTCTTTGTTTGGATGAAATAACCGAGAAGGTCGAGTTAAACTTTTGGATACGAATAACAGGACTTCCAGCCTTGTAAGTACCAGGCACAGCCAAGTCCAAGTTCTGAGCTTCCTCCAACTTGGGCGAGACATACTGCAATTCCAATGCTTGTAATTGAGGCAATTGACGACTGATACGACGGAAAACGTTATAGTAAATGTCCCAAGCTTGGTTCAAGTTGGTGATATCCTTTGAACGGCGGAAATTCAATACCCATTCATAAGCATCGGCCAATTCTCTTCCAAACGCAGTAGTGAATGCCGATTCGCGCATGGTTTCTGGTCCCTTTTGCAACATTTGATGCAATGGTTCCAATACCGCAAACATCTTTTCAGTATTGTGTTCACCAAAGAACAAACGTGAGGCATCTTCCAAACCTTCGTACCATTGCTCGTGCCACAACACGGCTACTCTCACCAACTCATAACTGACAATTTCGGCTTGGTCAACTAAGTTAGAAGAGTGAACCCGCATCTTTTCAATAATCGACTCGGCAGCCTTCTTCCGGTTAACGGACTCAGAAGTCACAGCAACCGCCAATGGATAAACCAAAGCTTGAGGATGTGCTTTACCCAAATCCGCCAATAAACCAAACAAAGATTTACTGACTATCTGGTTAGGCTGATGGATACGAGAAATTAATTGAGGAACAACCTCCAACCAATTATCGATCTTTACCATATTGAAACCATCAGTCATGGCCTGGGCCGCTTCTGGTATACCACCAAATTTAAACCACAACGTAAGCAATCTTAATGTATCCTGTAAAGAATTGGAGTTTGAAAGAGCGATCGAATGGAAAAATCCCTTGATCGAAGGAATAACATGGTGCTGAACTGCCTCCATTGGAATGATATTAGCAGGTTGATTTGGAAGTAATTGTTGTTTGCTACCTTCTTCGTCGGTTGGAACAAGTTTTACCTGATCGTTTTGTTCCATGATCTCAATCTTGTTATTTGATTGCTGGTTATTTTGATTAGTGAAGAGTGAAATAACCTCGAAATTGGCCAACGCCCAGTTATGCCATGCCTTGTACCATTTGTCGTCAAAGTGAGTGGCCAACAAGTACGCTCCCAAAATAATCTCAGAAGTTTCCGTTCTCCAGTTGCTGTTCAACGCAATCTGCCATTCACCCTGTTTCAAGAAACATCTGGCCAAAAGCTTGGTGTATTCCTCAACATGTTTAGGAATACCTGGTCCTTCGGAAGGTAATGGTTGTGTGATCAAATCGTTTGGATTCAATCCCAAGTCCTGAGACATTCTCGTGGTAAAATCAACCAAATGTCTCAATGCTTCCTTCTGTTGCCCCTTGGCCCACATATACTTTAATTGAGCATAGACAACTTGAGGAGGCGCTCTCGACGGATTCTCGGGTGATCCTTCTTCCAATAACGAATTCAAAGACTTTTCAGCCAAGT
Organism: Teunomyces lycoperdinae; assembly: GCA_030574955.1. Classification (NCBI taxonomy): domain Eukaryota; kingdom Fungi; phylum Ascomycota; class Pichiomycetes; order Serinales; family Debaryomycetaceae; genus Teunomyces; species Teunomyces lycoperdinae. The sequence continues at coordinate 90,188 of JAJMFY010000011.1, forward strand.
TCAACCGTCCAGATTTACGACACAAATTGGCAAACTTGATCCACATGTCCATGTCTTGCTTGGGTTTGATAACAAGTGCTCTGACTTTCAACATCCTTTGCCAAATATCAACATTTCGTTGACATCCAAGTAATCTGGTGTTCCAGGTCTTTCTCATGACTGCTCTCTTTTCAGAACCTTGTGGAAGACACTTGTACTTGATTATTTCTTCCAACTCGGCCAACATCTGAATTCTAACCACAACACCGTATGCTCTGGTGTAACTTTCACTCACCAATGCCGTAACTTCAGTAACAAGAAGGTCCCTGGCCTTCGAGATATGGTCGCTAGCATCTTCAAAGTTGTTACGGTGAAGCGATAAGATGGCATTGAAAAATGCCTTGTCGGGAGATTCAGCCTTCATAACCTTGATACAGGAATCCATACGGTCCCATTGTCCCAAGCCCCAGGCAGCAGCAGCAGCCAATGGTGCAACACCTCTCTTGATATCGCTGCTTGAGTTGTCCCACTTGCTTTTGGCCAATTCAGACAACTGTTCCCATTCACCCAAGGCATGTAAACATCTTAATTTACCCAAAGTCACTTCCATGTTGTCTGGTTCAAGCTTTTCTCTTTCATTATATGCTCTCAAGGCGTCATCCCATCTTTGCAACTTTTCGTACCAGGTTTCCTTCAATTGAAGATCATGGTGTAACTGAGCATGTTTCAATATACCAATTGCGGCGTCCGATTGTTGCAATTGGTTGTTGATACTTATCAATGATTCAATAGTCGGTGTGGTCGGTTCTTCGTAAAACTCAAGTTCCTTATAATGCAACGCTTTAGCATACGCATGACATCTTTGAGCATACTGACCCAACGTAGTGATTGCAATTGGTAACGATTTATCGTCGTGTTCCATGAATTCCGCAAGATTCAACAAGATCTGGTGGATTTCAGGTGGATTGTTCGGAGAAGACAAGGCAATACAGAAAGCCTGAACCAACTCCTCTTGGTGCTGAGAGTACAACTCGCTCCAGCAACTGGCAAAACTGGCATTGAAGAGATCCTTGGCAAGTGGATAGTAGTCAGACGCAAGCCCCGCACACGCTCTGATGGCATGCGAGGGACTCTGCTTTAACAACTCCTTACTCAATCTACCAATCCATTCTTGCCAGTCTTCCTTACTTCTTCTTTGACTGGAATCCCATGCAGCTTTCAAAGCGGCCTGGTTTACTGGTAACTTTTTGGAAGGCATGTCCACTTCAGGAACATCAAACTGATGCAGATGAGTGTCGTAGTCCTTGTAAATGTCAAGGTGTGGAGGCAAAGGATCTCCACTAACCAACTTGTTAACTAATTGTTCAAACTTAGGAGCGTGGATCTTTTGTTGTAAGAGAACCTTTTTGATCACAGGTATGAAAACACTGAATTCAGTACCCAATTGTAGCAATAAATAGCTTAATGTGTTCATGACAGCTACCTTCAATTCGTCGTTACCTTGACGCAACACTCTTAATATTGGATGAATTATTCGTGATGCCATGTCATTCAACAAAACGTTCTTGGATAACCGACCAATGGTTTCAATTGCAGCACGTCTCAACACTAACGGCCCGACTTCAAACATCTTGACAATGTTGGGGACGATAATATGGACGTATTCCTCTATGTTGCTACCAAAGACAACAAAACTCTTTAATGCATGTAACGAAGGCTCACGTTTGACGGACTTGTCTTCCTCAAACACTTCCATCAATGCCGTCAAGACATCGGGCAAGAACATTTTGAACTCACCCTCCAAAGCTCTTGAAACCGACTCAATTAAACTGATGATGATTACTTGTAAGTTCAACTGGCTGTTGACACTAAAGAACTCCTTGATTACCTCAAAGATTTCTGGTAAGAAAGGACGGATATGTTGCTTGACAATCAATATCAACGCGCCCAACTGTTGGAAGTAAAACTTCAACATCGATGACTGGCACGTATGCATCACGTTGATGATTCCAGGAATAATTTGGGGCAAAAACGAAACACATCTCAAGCCCAAAGTCTGGAAAATGTACATAATTGCTTGAATGACTTTCGTATGATGGGCACTCAACGACGGATCTTTCAAGATCTTCATCAAATTATTGATAGCCACCGTTGGATAGTACTCATCATTGGATGGAGACATACCCTGCATCAACAAAGCCACGTCTACTGGTGGAGCATTCTGTTCAACAGGTATGTTCTTGGAGTGTTGTTCAACTTCACGATGCTTGTAAGGATCCAAAGCACCCAATATCCCCAACAATCTCACGGTTTCTCTTCTGATTTGCGGTGAAGTTTCCAGTTTCAAAATACCAACCAACATTCCCAATAATTGAGGATAGTCCAATAATGGCTGGATAACGTAACCCGACGAACTGGCAAGCTGTCCCAACGTCTTGAGGGCAGCATCACGTTTGTATGAAGAACTTTGGTCCTGGAAAGTTTCGAGAATAAGAGGCATCAAGTCCGGGATAAACGGTTTCAAGTCTTCACCGCCAACCACTGCCAATTCTCCAAGACAATTTATTGCACTTGAAGCCACTGAAGGACTTAAATCTTTAGCCTTTGATAAAAGTGCTTCGACAATTGGTTTTACATACGGGCGTGTAAGTTCTTTTGAGCTACCGATCAATAACGATAACAAAGTTGCGCTCTCTTCCTTCTTTCTGCTCGTAGTAGAGTATTCCAACCTTGATAACAATTGGATCAATGTTTTCCTCAAAGAAGGCACGATATAGGCTGGGTTTATTGACGACAAACGGCCTAAGATCTTGATGGCAATTTTGCGGACACCAAACACTTCGTCGTTCAATGCAATAAACAATAATCTGACATTGTCAGCCTGAGATAATTGTGGATCAAAGTTTCCGGCGTTGGCCAAACAATTCAAGCCTTCCAAACGTATTTCTGGGATCGGGTCGGTGATTGAAATAGACAAGAGCTTGTCCAACACTTCGTTCACGGCATTCATTGCATTTACACTGGTTTGCAGACATATCGGATCCTTGATGAATATTTGGTACGACGTAACGGTTGCAGTTTGACGTACTTTGGCGTTCGAGTGCTCCAAATATGTGATTGTGCAGTAACGGACAAACTCGTTCAAGAGATAGTTTTCAAACTTGAAAAAGGCTAGCATTTCCAATGCTTGAATCAAGATTGTGCTATCGTATGCTTCGTAGGTTTCGTGGCTAAGTAAGATGTTGTTGATGCTCATGCCGGTATCTCGAGAAATCATGATTAGTCTGTAGTCTCTCGCAAGCGATTCGTTCATTTTGATGGAGCCGTATGGCGATCCAGGTGACTGGAAACTCTTTCCCGATAGCACCAAACTCAAAAGATTTAAGAGTTTGGTGTTTATCAAGTTGTTGAGGGTAGGGATATTGGTTACAAGGATCTGCAATACGTCTTGTATATGTTTTGATAACGAGCAATTGGCAAACATCATGTCCAAGATATCTCTTTGTAAATGCTTGGTGAGTGCTGGCCCCACGGCAATCGAGAGTTTACCAATACAGTCAAAAATTGCTGGTTCTGTATCTTTTCTGCTTGACCGGTTCTTGGACGATCCTGAGGAGTTTGAAATTGCAGTGAGGTTGGCGCTGTTTGGCGTCGGCAGGTCGTTGGAGACGGCGTTCACCAAAATCAGTTGCATGCTGGAGCTTGAAGGGTAAGATAAGCCTTCTCTGATATTGTCCAAGATCGCATCCAAGTACGTTGCCATCTGGTTGCCGACCTCGAGAGAAATCAACCCAATACTTTTAAAAATAGCGCTCTTGTCTGCTTTGGCGGTTTCGTTGTGTAAGCTCTTGTATTTCTTCAACTGTGACAAGTAGTAGTACAACGTGCGATGCAAGTATTTCTCAACAAACAAGTCTGGATTCACTTTGCATAAGAGGGGAAAGATATTGGTTAACTCCTGTCTTAACACGGGAAGCTTGTGGTTCTTGTACAATATTGTGTTTTCGTAGATCTGTTCAAACTTGGACGACACATATGCGTCTTTTGGGTACCGTATCAACTCGCGGTAGACAAGAAGTGAGCCATGGATGCTTTCGCTTGTCTGATTTGATGCCGAAGGGATCAAGTTGTACGTGAGGGTATTGGATGTTGGATCTTCAGCATCGGGAGAGTTGTTTTCGTTAAGGATTTTGGAGGCAAGATCGAGTAATTTCTTGAACCAGTAGTTGCGGGCGGTCACATCACGGTCGTATATGATTTGTAAACACTTTTGGAGTGTCACGGCGGCGTCAACACGAATAATGAGTTTTGGGTCCCGGAGCGGGATCCAGATATGGTCCAAAATAGGACTGATGAAGCTGTGTAAAAGTGTGGGGGCGTTGTCGGCCAATGCAGTGATGATCAAGATGGCGGCGTGTCTTCTATTTTCATGCAGTTTATTATCGCTTTGGAGCCATTCGATGGCTCGTTTCGCTTCAAAATCAACAAAGTCGCCGGTCAAGGTACCTCCAGGAGTTGCCAAAGTACCGAGAGTTTGTGTGGCGGCCTTCATTACCACCAAATCGTTACATAAAATGAGGGATCCCAAGTAGTTGGAGAAACGGGCGGTTTTCGTGGCGTTTTCTTCGCCAACTCCCGAGTCAAAGTCAATCAATGCATTCATGGCAGCAATACCACCAAGCTTTTCTGCCTGTTCCTTGCCATGTAAGAGCTCAAAAATCGTTTTGTTGATATCGTTGTTACAGCGATTAAACTGTTCCGACGACAAGTCGCGGGCAATTGATTCAAGATAATTGCGCAACTCTGAAGCGTACTGTGTCCGTTCCTCGGGCTTCAGTGACTTCAATCCATTGAAGATCAGATTAAGCGCCACACCGTCCACGACTTGAAGCGATGACATTTAAATTTTTGGGAGAAAAGCTGTGTTTTAAAGTAATTGGATTTCTACGCTTTTGGTATTCTTATCATTCATTGTTATTTTTTTTTTTTTTGCCATTTTCGCACGACTATCTAAGTTACCGAGAATAACGAAAAGTTACGAACAATGTTGGGGCCATACTCGTCGTAGTCACGTTTGGTGTGGCAATTGCCCTTGAATTCGGCGGTTTGGGCCAATAACGAGCCTCCAAACCACACGGCATTACGTTGTCTCTTGTGCGAGATCACCTGCACGTCCACACCGGTACTCTTGACCCCGCTCAACTGTTCGCTCAACTCGATTCTCTCATTCACAAGCGTCTTCAAGTCTCTCTGCAACCGTCTGCCAAAGTCCTTGAACATTGTAGATCCACCTGACAACACCACGTTCTTGTATAACCGTTTCCGCACATCAATGGGTGACGATTGGATCACTTGGTCCACCACAGTAGGCAACGGAGTCAAGTAGTCGGACGAACAGATTTCCGGGTTGAAAAACATTTCGGGAGCCAAAAACCGCTCGTACCCAACATCCACCGTCTTGCGTCTGTCTGCAGTTTCAACAATGTACTGGGCAAACTTCTCTTGAGGATACTGGTCGAACTTGTTGAATTCCTTGACAATGTCAGGACAAACGTAGCAGAACTGCTGCTTGATCTTTTCGGCGGTCTGTAAACTGGTGTCGGCCTCGCCACGATCACGCAAGAGCTGCTGGATGAACAACGTGATATCTCTGCCGGCAAGCGGAATGTTCTTGATCGATGTACCAATGACATAACCATCGGCCACAGGAATAACGTGCGTGACCCCGTCACCGGAATCAATCACAGTACCGGTAAGTGAGCGGTCCTGAACTTTGGACGAAGTCCATGATGCCGCAAGTGCAAGCACCGCCTGCACCGCAATGTACAAACCGGCGCAATTGAACGATTCAAACATGATTTCGGCAGTGCTTTCTCTGTTTTCCGGTGGATTGAGGGGTGGTTCCGTCAATAAGAAGTAGTGGTCTTCCGGCTCGCACCGCAAGTACTTGAAGATGGAGTTTTCCCAAAACCGTTCCATGTGGTCCCAGTCCTCAATCTGGCCGTGTCTGATGGGATATGACAAGTTGTAGTTGGGACCGCTGGCTGCTGAGAGTGCTTCGTCGCCAATGTAAAAGTCCAAGTCTTCCAATCCGCGTTTGGCGCTGAGCGCCGACGATTTCGCCAGTTTGGCCAGTTTGGCCAGCGTTGAAGTGGCAATAGCTGTGGGGAAAACAAACGAGGGTGAATCGTTACCGGCAAAGCCAAGCTTAGTTAACCCGGTCCCGTTGTCCATGACAACCGCAGGTGTACCCATACTCGCCATGATGATTGAAGATAAAGTGTTGCTAAAAGTTACGTTTAATTGAGATTTGAGATTTACTGCCACTATTGTTTTTGGGGCAAAAGAAAAGGAGAGGAATTAATGGTGCGCGCACGCAAAAAAAGCTTTCATATTTTTTATCTCTTTAACTTTTCTTTAATACTCGTCTTTACCTGAAATGATCACGTCGTTGATTTTAAGGATCATACGGGTCAATTGGGTGGCCAATAGTAACTGTTGTTTCTTACCGATCAAAGGATCCACCACAAACAATTCCTTCATGTCATTGGTACCCTTTCCCAAGCAATCGACCCCCAAATGCGACGACTGTTCGTTCACTTGTTTCGCCTTCAACAGTGATAACGTTTCGATGGGATCAAGCCCCGAGTTTTCAGCAAGCGTCATCACAATCGTATCGAGAGCGGCAGAAAACGCCCGGAAAGCATATTGATCAATACCCTTTTGGCGATCGGCGGCTGTAGTCACCGCAAGCGACGCCGTAAGTTCTGCCGCACCGCCTCCGTAAACCACACGGTTGTCACGGATCAAGTTACGCACCACACATACCGAGTCGTGCAACGCTCTGATTCCTTCAGCAACAATCATCTCGTTCGAACCACGGATGAAACACGTCACTGCCTTCGAATTCGAACACTCTTCAACCACCAACATCCGGTCACGTGTGGTGCCAAACTCCAACTCACGAATAGACGCAGCCGTGCCCAACTTCTCGGGCGACAAGTCTTCGAAACGCGGCACAATACGCCCGTTGGTGGCAATGGCCAACATCTCCAACTCAGAACCTCCAATCCACCGGATCGCATTCAACCCGTTGGCAAGAAGCATGTGGTTGGCTTCATCGTCAAATCCCCACTGACACGCCACCACGTTGGCACCAGAACGCTTGATATGGTCAATCATCTCTTGAAACTTGCTCTGTTCGTATTCCTGTAGTTTCTTAAACTCTTCTGCCGATGCAATCTCGAGCTTGTGCTTTGTTTTAGGCTTAGGTGGCTCCAATGGACACGTCAAAATGGCAATCTTACAATCTTTAATGGTCTTGGGCATCTGCGGATGAGAGAAATCCTTTTCCAACAATACCCCACTGATCAACGAAGAATCTTCGAGCGATCCACCAACCTTACTTTCCATCTTGATCAACTCAAAGTCAACGTCTTTACGTTCAAAGTCTGCCACGGCAAGCACTGCATCGACTGCCATCTGTGCAAACTGATCGTGCAGCTTCGACACAATTTTGGAACCCAAGGAAGTCTTTGCAGCCTTCAACAAGCTCGAATCAGGCAGTGTGGTGGTGCTAGTGTCGACAGTGTCGGCCACTGTGTTCAACTGCTGGCAGGCGATTTTGCATGCTTCATCGAACCCGTTGGCAATCTTGATGGGATGGATCCCTTTATCAATCAACTCAAGGGCCTGGTCCAACAACGCACCAGCAAGTACCACCACACCGGTGGTGCCGTCGCCGATTTCGTCGTCCTGCGAACGGGAAAGTTCGACCAACAATTTGGCGATCTCGTTATCCAATTCCATCTGGGACAAGATGGTGGCACCATCATTGGTGATGGTAATTTCGCCATCCTGGTTGATAAGGATCTTGTCCATACCACGGGGACCCAAACTGGTTTTGACGATGGACGCGACCAGACGGGCGGCAAGGATATGTGACTTGGTTGCTTCCACGCCGTGTTTTCTTTGTTTTTTGCCTTGGTCACGGACGATGATAAACGGTCTGCCCATTTCGTCCTGTGCCATGATGGCGTTGGATAAGTCTGGCATCTGTTGAGCCGCCATGGTGAAGAAAAGTGATGAAAATTGATGAAAATTGATGAAAATTGAAGATGAAAATTGAGGAAGAAAAAAAACCGAACAAATGCACACGCACTAACTCAAATACAGCACAGAGTGAGAAAGAAGAAAAGAGAAAGAAAATCTACAAAAGAAAGAAAGAGAATTAAACGGTTTGGTTTTGAGGAGGACACACCCAAGAAATCAAACAAGTTTCTTTCTTTTCCTTTATTTACACACAATTTTCTTCTTTACAATCCGGTAATTTCTAAGCAACGAAGAAGTTTTGTTTTTTCTCATTGAATTGATCACTAATTTTCTGTTGTTTTTTTTGCGCTATACTTTCACTGATTTGGGGACTAATTTTGGCACTAAATTTCCCAGTTTTTCACTGATGTTCGCACTAATTTTGACACTAAATTTCACTTCTTGTCGCCTGATTTTCTCGCTCACATTCTTCCATTTCTACTGTTTACTTAAACGCTCGCTAGAATTCTCACCATCTGATAATTTTCTCCAGTTTTTTTTCAATTATTTCAGCTTTTAACTACACATATCAAATAAGTTTAGTTTCTCTTATAATTCCCATAAATCTCATTGTCACTGTTTTTGTTAATTTCTTCATCATCTTCTTCTTCTTCATCTTCTTCTTCATCTTCTTTTCTACAATTTCTTTTCTCGCTTCACTCGTTCGGGGCCTCTTTTCTTTTTCCGTTCTCGCTCATCTGATTTTTCACCATCATCAAACCATGTCTGCTCTTTCCCAAGTCGACATCGACTCTGCGTCTTTGGACCAGTTGAAAGATATCCTTGTCAACGCCAGTGGCGATATCTCATTGGCCGACCGTTTCAGGGCACTTTTTAACCTCAAAACTATCGGTTCCGGCTCTAGCGATGACGTGCCTCGTGCCATCGAACACATCGCCGCTGCCTTTGCTGACGAATCCGAGTTGTTAAAGCACGAAGTAGCTTATGTCTTGGGCCAAACCCACAACTTACACGCTGCTCCATTCTTAAGAGACGTTTTGATCAGTAACGACCAACAGGTCATGGTCAGACACGAAGCTGCCGAAGCACTTGGTGCGTTGGGCGACGTCGATTCGCTTCCTTTACTCCAAAAGTACTTTGAATCGGATCCTTCGCTTGAAATTAGACAAACCTGTGAATTGGCAATTGGCAGAATCCGTTGGGAACAATCCGATGCTGCTACTGAAACATTGGAAAAGTCGTTGTACACTTCCATCGACCCAGCTCCACCTTTGGCTACCGACAAGCTGTACAAAATTGAAAAGTTACAGTCGATCTTGAACGACCAGTCCGTGCCGTTGTTTGAACGGTATCGTGCGATGTTCCGGTTGCGGGACTTGAACAGCGATGAGGCCGCTTTAGCGTTGGCTCTGGGTTTTGATGATCCTTCGGCGTTGTTCAAGCACGAAATCGCATACGTTTTCGGTCAGTTGTGTAACCCAGTGACAGTTCCTTCGTTGATTGAAGTGTTGAAAAGAGAAAGTGAAGCACCAATGGTGAGACACGAAGCTGCTGAAGCTTTGGGTTCGATTGGTACCAAAGAATGTGAAGAGGTTTTGCAGAAGTTTTTAGAGGACAAGGACCGTGTGGTGAGAGAGTCGGCGATTGTTGCGTTGGATATGGATTAACCACCGAGATAGAGAGTAGTGAAGTTGAGAGAGTTATTAGATTTTAAAATGTTTCTGATTCGTTTATTTATATGATACAAGACTAGTTATTCGTTCTGAAACGGTAACCACAAGACGTACAGGTGTAAAATACCGTAGCACCTTCATCTGCCGACCGGAGCTGGAGCGTATGGTACAGCATTTCTTCGTTGCCGCACTTTGGACACTTTTCCTTGATGGTGGCACCTTCATCCAACTCATCTTTCTTCAACGAGGTCTTGACAACCGAACGTTTAAGACGGAGACTCGATGGAAAGGCGTCTTCGGATGATTGCGTGACGACTTTAAGGTCAGCAAACTGCGCTTTTGGGTACGCGGTGTGGCAAAGACGGCATGTTATGGCGGCAGTCGAGCTCTGGGCATCAAGTAAGTTACCGCAGGCGTTGCAGAAAATGAGCGAACCAACAACGGACATGGAGAAGTGAAGAAGATGATGATGAGAGATGAGATGAGATTTGATGCGAATGCGAATGCGAATGCGAACAAAATGAGATTTTTTTGAGAAATTCTGTTGATGGAAACGAAACACAACAAAGATTAAAAAGAAGTATGAGAAATGACGTATGAAATCAATGTAGAAGAAAATCTAGATGAAATATAAGAAGGTTTAAAAGTTTGAAAGGGTTTAAAAATGAAATTGAAGGATGATTGTTTTTGGTAGTTTTAATGATTTCACTGTCGCTCTCGTTCTAAAATTCTCATTATAAAATTCTCACTATTAAATCCTCACTATTGTCGCCATTATCATTCTTCATTCATTCCATCATTTATCAAAATAATAATTGTGGCCATAAACCATCGATCAAACTTCATTCTATGTCCAAACAATCTACGCTTATTATTCCTACGGTACTGATCGGGAACATTCCCCAGCTCGCTGTCGACTTACTTATTCATACATACAACCTCACCAAAATCGAGATGTTGGACGATCAGTACTTGTACCCGTTTGCGCTGCCCGTAGACCACATCTCCCAGTCTGTGGCAGGAGTCAGTCACGCTCTTGAACTCTACCATAGTGACGAGCACGGTATTGCCGTGGTGCAGCAACGGGCGCCTGTTCTTCCTGGCTTTAGCGACATTCACCAGCGCGAAGTTTTGGCGCCACTTATCGCCCGCTACAACCAGATCTTGGTACTTGACTCCACCGACGCCGGCACCAGCACCAGTCCCGGTACCATCACCACCATCACAAGTGACGACTTGTTGCTGCGCTCGCTAGAAGAGCTCCGGCTCGCGGGCGCCGAACAACGATGGTACCGTGCGCTCGGTGCAAACGCGACAATCCTCGCCATGGCAGTGTACGAGGGCGACAATTTTAGCGACAGCGAGCGGCTCGCGCGCGCCGCCACCGCCGCCACGGATTTACCGCCGCGCGACTGGACGCGACCCGTCAGTTGGCGTGGGGTCTACGGCGATAAGGCGGTGCCACTGGCTACAGAAGAAGGTATATTTGGTTAAAAAGAAAAAAAAGTAAATCTTAAACTAAAGCTAGTAATTCAATGCATACTCGATCAGTGCTGTGTAGCCGTAGACACCCAAACCACAGATAATCGCCACCGCTTTATCGCTCAAGTAACTGTGATGACGGAACGGTTCGCGCTGGTGGACGTTGGTGATGTGGACTTCGATGTACGGAATCGCCGTACCGAGCAACGCATCACGGATCCCCACGGAAGTGTGGGTATATGCCCCTGCATTGATAATGATAAATCCAACACCTTGACGCTGGGCCTCATGTATACGGTCAATAATGAATCCTTCGGTGTTGCTCTGGAACGTCTGGAGTTCCAGCCCGTTGTTCTTGGCTGCCGCCTGTTCGATCCCCGCCTGCTCGATATCACGAAGCGAAGTGGTGCCGTACTTTTCCGGTTCGCGTGTTCCCAACAAATTGAGGTTGGGTCCATTGATAAGAAGTACTTTTTTTACCATATTCAAACGTTTAGCGTGATTTCCATACTTTTCACCAGCCCGGTTTTTTTTTTGTTCGTTATCTTCGCAGCCCCCACAAAACTCCATAAAAATATCTTTATCTTAGAATTTTTTGATTTACTTTTCTACTTTTCTACTTTTCTTCTTCTTGTTTCCTACTTTTCTTTTACGTTACAGCGAACCAATTTTATCTTTTCTATTTCTCTTTCTCTTTCTCTTTCTCTTCTAGTTTTCTACACTTTACTCTTTTATCATTAACATTATCATTATCATTATTATTATCATTATCATTAGAAAAGCAGGTCAAACGAATTCATATTGAGCAACAGCAGCACCGACGACGGATTTGTCGCCTTATAGTCTGTCAACGAGGTGCTGAAAATCGCGTTCTTTGCACTCAGCTTCAAGAGATGCGAAGGATTGAGTGTGGTGGAAAGCGGCGGCATCGGCAGAAGCGGAAGCTGGTTCTGGATCGTGTTGAACGACGGAAGTTGCTGGTTCTGGTTCTGGATCAGCAGCAACTGCGGCACAAAGAACAGCGGACCAATCCCTGGAAGCGCAGGAAAGGTATCCATCGCTGCTGAGGCATCAGTATCGGAATCATTTAGCAACGGCGAGAGCGGAATGAGATTCGTGGTGGTGGTAGAGAGCCAGGTAGTCTTACGTGCCCGTGCCACGTCGTCAAAGAACCGAGAACTGAGCGAGTCTCGATGCTCATTGACAAGTTGCGAAAGTAATGATTCTATAAGAGCGGTACGTTCGGGAGACGAAAGCTGTCCAGTATGTTTGTGGATGAGAGACGAGACTTCTTTGGTCAACAGTAACGGAAGCAGTTGCAGAAGCAGCTGTGAAACCTGTTCTTCCCGTTCAACCGATTCAACTTGTTCTTCTATTTCAACAGTTTCAACTTGTTCCTCTTCATGTTCATGTTCATGTTCTTCAATCTCTTTCTCGCCGTGATTATGATGATCGTTGATTACTACAAGTGACCATAATCTCGACTTAACTGAATAGTTTGCTCGCACTTTAAATGGGCATGATGCTCTTCGTGGCATGCCTTTCTCGCGCTTGGTATTCTTGCACCGAAAGATGATTTTTATGGAGTCCAGCCGTTCAATCACCACGTTAATACGTCGTGCAGTCCATAGCCGTCTATGGAGCCACGGTTTGATGTGTTCTTTCTTTGAAAAGCGTTGGTTTTCGAGACCCAAGCCGCGGACCGAAAGCAGTGTCATGAATTTAGTTTTGAGGGTGTTTTTTTTTTGTTTTGCGTAGGAAGAAAAACCGCATGTTTTCTTTGGCACAACTCGACCATCTCGAGCTTCAGATCAGCACTGCGAGGCTCAGCCGTCGTCAGAAACTGGAATTGACACGTTTGGTGGCTGCTTTACGCCATGGCGTGCTGGAAACGCCGGCAATGGCGCCCCAAATCGAGCTGGTGGTACTTCTGCTCCAACAATTAGTGACAAAAGTGAGCCATCGCCAAACATACGAAAATGAGTCGGAAAGTGAGTTTGAGGACGAAGAGCCGCTTGCAACCCCAACAAAGAGCTTTAATCACCGCCACTCCTTTGTATAATGAAAAGAATAATGAAAATAGAAAGAATAAAGACAAGAAAAGAGCTGTTTCAGCTCCAGCTAGAACTACAGTTCCAGCTAGAACTTACAGATCGATAGTAGTAATCGTTTCTTTAATATATACATGACGACTATTCCAACGAGACCTTGGCACCCAAACCTTCCAAAGTAGCCTTGATCTTGTCAGCGTCTTCCTTGGCGACGTTTTCCTTCAAGATCTTTGGAGCGGCCTCAACAAACTTCTTCGATTCAACCAACGTCAATCCCAACAAGCCCTTGACTTCCTTGATGATCTTAGGCTTGGACTTGGCGTCGAATGAGTCCAACTTCACCGAGAAGATGGTCTTTTCTTCAACAACTTCCTTCACCTCTTCTTCTACGGCAGCAGGAGCAGCAGCAGGAGCAGCACCGGCTGCAGGGAACGAGATGTCAGGGATATTGAGACGTTCCTTGAGTTCGGTGACCAAACTGGACGTCTCCAACAACGTCAAAGTGGAGATCTGGTCGACAATTTGGGCGATTTTGGGGTCAACGGCCTTTGCAGTAGAGTTGAAACGGAATGCGCTGCGCTGCGCAAGCATTCTCAGTGCCGGTCTGACGGCTTGACGAAGGAAAGACATGATTGATGAAATTTTCTTTTTTTTTTTTCAACAGTAAATTTGTTCAAAATTGTTCAAATTTGTCGCACCAAAAGTCGTTGAAAAACTAAATAAAAAAAAAAAACCAAGACCAAAAACACTTGTCGCAATACTAACAACATTTTTTTTTTTGGTTCTGATGGCTTCGTTTAGATTCTGCGCCGAGTGCAACAACATGTTGTATCCGAAGGAGGACAAGAACGAGCAGAGGCTTCTCTACTCATGCCGGAACTGTGGGTACACCGAGTTGGCCGAGAACCCAAAGGTTTATCGGCACGAATTGATCACCAATATCGGCGAGACTGCGGGCGTGGTGGAAGATATCGGTCTGGACCCGACGTTGCCACGGTCCAACAAGGTGTGTACCAAATGTGGCAACCAGGAATGTGTGTTCTTTCAGTCACAGCAAAAGAGAAAAGATACTTCGATGATATTGTTCTACGTTTGTTTGAACTGCAAGCATACGTTCCAGTAAAATAGTGTATTTTTATATGATGATATTTAACTAAGAAATAAAAAAAAAAAAAAAAAAGGAAAAAGAAAAACGTTGTATTTGTTTAATTAGAATTCAGTGAAATACTGTGCATACGGATCGTCTCCCGCCGAGCCGTAGTCCAATTGTTCTTCGGGGTAGTGATCAAATAACGATGAGTCACCGACGCCAGCGGTGATTGGTGGCTCGTACGGCGTTTCAATGTCCTTGGCCAACAACTTCTCCCAAACTACCTCCAGAAACCAAGGATGGTTGCGAATATCGGCCGGTCCGTTAATCAAATTACCCAATCTCCGAGTAAGATCTGCCGTGATTAACTTCAGCAATAAGTCAATAACATCCGGCGTCATAAAGCTCGGGTAATGGATCTTTCCCAGCAAAATCTTCTCGTACGTCTTCATCGGCGTTAAATCGTAAAATGGAGTATACCCAGCCAACATTTCAAAGATAAGAACCCCAAGCGACCACCAATCCACCGACTTGTTGTATGGTTTCGTGGTGATGACTTCGGGCGCAATATAGTCCGGAGTACCACACAACGTCCATGTCACCGTCGATACTTCTTTGGCAAAGCCAAAATCGGTGATTTTGATGTGTCCGTTCCGGTCAAGCAAGATGTTTTCTGGCTTGAGATCACGGTAGATAATGTCGTGGCTGTGCAAGTACTCGAGGGCCAATGTCACTTCTGCAGCATAGAACTTGGCCACCGGATTAGGAAACCGCTGCAGTTTCCGCAACAAGCTAAAAAGCTCTCCGCCTTCGATGTAATCCATCACCATAAACAAGTTCTTGGAGTCCTGGAAAGTGCCCCACATTCTAATCAAAAACGGATGTTCCACAAGCTTGAGCATGCGCCGTTCGTCATTGGTGTGTTCCACCTGCTTCATCTTCACCACCTGCTGCTTCTTGAGCACCTTGACGGCATAATAACGTCCATTGTGTACCGAACGCACCAAGTGCACCCGACCAAACGAACCGGTACCCAATGTCCGCATAATGTGGAAATCCGTGAGGGAATATTTACCTTTGGAAGTGGTCGGCCGTTGTGGCAAGAGCGAACGTTGAATTGCTTCGTTTGTAAGCTGCTGCTGTGCACTCATCGTCGGTTGTTGTTGTTGCTGCTGCTGCAGTGGTTGCTGTGGTTGCAGCTGGACGTACTCTTGGCCCTGGCCCTGGCCCTGCTGCAGCGTGTTATAGTACTCCATCGTTTCCTTCTTATCCTCACCCGAATCTTTCAGTCTCGTGATATGAAGCTTCTTCAAAAGCGTCGACGAATGCATTGAGAAATCAATAATGTGGGTTGGGTTTCAAGGGTGGAAATGTTCAACTATCCACCGGGCCGACTGTGTGCAGGGTGACGCTGGCGCGACGCCGCTGCCATCTTTTTTTTTTTTTTCCTACCTCTCCAGGTCCCGTGACCTGCACGTCTTTTTTTTTCTCCTTTTTTCTTTCTTTCTTTCTTTCTTTCTGTCATTTTTGGTGTATTTACCGCCGATTTCTTTATCTTTCGTTTTTCCCTAAACGTACTTTGGGTTGTGTTTTATCTCTTCTAAATTTTCCAATTAAACTTCGAAACCTTTTTAATTCTCGTTATGAGTGGGGGTTTTTTGCTGGTTACTGGATTGGTTTCCCTCTGATTATAATTATAAAACTCCCTACTTCTTTTCTACTTCTTCTTTTTATCTACTTCTTCTTTTTATCTACTTCTTCTTGCATTCCTTATATACATCAAGCTCCTGTTACACCCAGGACAGCCATCTGGTAAATCGCATACACATTCAATGCCGAAACAAAAAACCAAATAACTACTCCTACAATCGTCGTGAGCCAGTTATTCGACATGTCCTTGTACTGCTTGTTTCCTTCTTCATCCAACTCTGGCAACTCCACCCGCATGTACTTCTTCTTGCACGTAAAGTAAAAGAGCGGCGCCGTCAACGGAGGCAACAAGATCGAAATGATCACCTGCGATACATTCAACGCAATATTCAACCCACCACGTCCAATAAAGATCGAAATGAACAAACATGGAATGATAGAAATACTCCGGGTAATCAACCGACGGAGCCATGGCTTCACCGTCCAGTTGATGTGTCCTTCACTCACAATCTGCCCTGCCATAGTACACACAATCCCAGCACTCTGGCCACTAAACAACAACGCAAGCATAAAGATCGTACCAACCACAGGGGCCAAGTTCTTGGAAAGTAACGAATGGATGGTGTACAAGTCGGCATCCATCGCCTCCTCAGTGCCATAAAGCGTGGCACCAGCGACAATCACAATGGCTGCATTGACAAAAACGGCCACCGTCATCAACAGGACAGCAACTTCCCAGATCGCATACTTGAGCGAGTGTGTGATGGCCTCATATGATGGCTTGTAGTTGTTATAGAAGTACTTTGCTTCACGCTCGTAGTTCTGCCCCAACCGCTGCTTTTCGCTGAGCTCTTGTGCTTCCTCTTCTTCTTCTTCTCCTCCATCTCCAGCCCATACTTCTTCGAGGTTAATGTGGCCATGTTTCACATCGTACTCACGCAACCGTGGCTGAACCAAACCGGACCCCAAAAACAACGAATGGATCATGACAGTGGCACCAATCACAGAAGTAGCAATCGTCAAACCCTGACCATCAAACATCTGCTTCGAAGGAACAAAACCACGAAAGATTTGGGCGGCATTGGCGTGGATCTGCGAGAGTTCGACTGCAAAACAAATCACCACGGCAAATACCAACGCGGCGATACCGTACTCCAAGTACTTAACAAACCGAACACTCAGCGTGTCGTTTTTGTATGCCATCAATACACACAACACATCGACAATCGTGATGGCCACCCCGGCGGGCAAAGGTACACGGATAAGGATGTTGAGCGCAATGGCAGAACCAATGACTTCAGCGACGTCGGTGGCAATAATGGCACATTCAGCCAAGGCCCATACCGTAAGATTGATCCAACGGGGCAAGAACTCACGGCAACAGCGCAGCAAGTCGTAACCGGTGACCGTACCCAACTTTATACATAAACTTTGCAAGAAAATGGCCATCAAATTGGCAAGAAACACAATGAAAAGAAGCGAGTAGCGGTTTCCCGCACCAGCAGTGATACCCGTGGCATAGTTACCGGGATCCATGTATGCGACACTGATGAGCAAGCCTGGGCCAATGAAGGAACCGTAGGTTTTGAGGATCTGTTTGTACTTGTACCAGCGCGATGGGTGATTTGTGGAGAGCGAGCTTGTTTCAGCCGTGACGACCTCCACGGTTTCCTTTTTGGGTTCTTCTGTGATTTCCACATAAGTTCTGCTTCCTGAAGCAACAATTTCTTGCATGGTTAATTGCTAATATGACGAGTCACCCAGTTAATATATAAATATGCCAGGGTTTTGTGGGAGTGCAGACAACTCTTTATCCGTAAAAAAAAAGCCACTAAATTTAACTTCGGTTTTTGTCCGCAACGGCGTCAGTCGCAAATCGGGATACTAAAAAGGTGCAACAATGGCAGGGGCCATTTCGGTAACTTGACCAAAAAATGCCGTCAGTTCAGGGATTGAGGTTCGTGATTGGATAAATTGTTGGTTTAATCCAATTAGTAGGTTACATAACTTTAGTTTTTATATGACACTTGTCATCTTTTAGTGTGTGTACGTAGTTCTCTACTCCTATTTGTACTTGGCAAGGTTATTGTTCTCGACAATATCCTTAGTTTTGGCCAAAATGTCTGCAAAATCGATGAATTCAGAGTAAGGAATCTTCTCGCGCACACAGTACGTGATAAGATCCTTGCCGGCCTTTGCAAACAAGAGATCGGTTTCCTTAGCAGCAGACAAGTCACTGACACCGTCACCGCAGTAGAATAAGGTGGGGGTGTTGTCTGCACCAAACCCGTGCTGCACCAAATACTCCTTGATGGAACGTGACTTGTCGTGGCCAAATGACAGCTCGGGATCGCGGTACACAATGTTCCACTTACCGTTTTCGGCGATGTCAACGTCGTTACTAATAATCTCGATGTTGTCGATTGCCGCCGCTCCCACCAAGTTCTTGAGCAACTCGTAAATGATTGGCTTCATCCCGGAACTTACCACCACCACCGGGATTCCGTGCGAGTCGGCCCAACGGTAAAACTCAAGAAATCCCGGGTCCAATTGCACATTTTTCAACAAGTAGTCGATACATTCAGGGAACAGCGCCGGGACAGACTCGAGCATCTCACGGAACCCGTCACGGAACGACGTCGTACCGTCCAAAATCTCGCGGTTGAGTTCCTTTCTGCGGTCTTGGCCAAACCCGAGGTTATCTGTCAAGAAATCATTTGAATCTTGAAGTGTCACGGTTCCGTCCCAGTCGGTAAATATGATCGCTTGTGGCATGGTGGCTGGTATCAATTAGAATATCGATTGCGATTTTAACTTTGGATAAATAAATATATACTCACCAAAAAAAAAAAAAAACAAACCTAAAACAAAGGAAAAAAACAAACGAAGAAGGTGAATCCCAAAACTACTAAAAACTGGTTATCTAACCTCCAAAACAAAAATTGAAAAAAACTGAAAAAAAACTGAAATATATCGAAATAGAGCTACTTCTTCTCATTGACACCAATAAATCATTGCTTCTGTAAAAAAAGGAGGAGGAGTCTTTTTATCTTTTCCTTCTCTTTTCTTTTCTTCTCTTTTCTTTTCTTTTCTTTTCTTTTCTTTTCTTTTCTTTTCTTTTCCTTGCTTTGCTTTGCTGAAAAGCCAAACTTTCTTTAACAGCAACCATCTTCAGTCCTGCACGCAACGATTGCCCGTAGTCTCGTGCAAGCAAAAAAAACCCGTTAAGCGAAGACCAAAAAACTGTGTATCGAGTCTACCAAAAAGCAACCACCTCCAAAACCCTCACCTTGTTGACCTTTATTTTGCACTGTGGGCACATACAACAACACCAGAAGCCATGTTTGAAAACTTAAAGGCCTTTATTCGGCACGGAAAACAGGCAAACGACCTTAAAAAGAAACCGGCGCCTCCTGCCTCCGAACCGACGGAAATTCCGATCCTTCCCTCGTCAAAGAGTCCCAAGCTGGACGCCGCTGTGCGTTCTTATAATTTCAGTGCTACCACCAGCGACGCAGGCACCTTTTCTCACGTTCCACCACCACCACCCCAACCACAACCAGAAGAACAACCAGAAGAACAACCCCAACAAACCACAGAATTCCAACCAGACTCTCACTACCAGCAGGCTGCGTCCCAAATTGTCGAACAGGAAAACCGCCAGAAACTGAAGTTGGTAACGTATCCCGACCTCAATAACTACGAGGTCTTGGACCAGATGGGAGAAGGCGCGTTTTCCGTGGTTTACAAAGCAAGACACTTACCATCGAACCAGTTGGTCGCCATCAAGATTTTACGGAAGTTCCAAATGGACCAGGCCCAGAAACAGGCAGTGTTGAAGGAAGTGACGATAATGAGACAGTTGAACCATCCAAATATCGTGCGGTTCATTGAATTCATCGACTCGGAGTCGTACTACTACATTGTCCAGGAACTCGCCATCGGAGGCGAGATTTTCTCTGCCATCGTCAAGTACACGTATTTATCGGAAGACTTGACTCGCCACGTCATCACACAAGTTGCACATGCCATCAGATACTTGCACGAGGAGGTGGGCATTGTCCATCGTGATATCAAGCCCGAAAACTTGTTATATCTTCCAATCGAGTTCAAGCCATCGTTCAACCACGTGGCAAAGCTCCGTAAGTCTGACGACCCTAACACAAAGCAGGACGAAGGTGAATTCGTGCCCGGTGTTGGTGGTGGTACCATTGGTGTGGTGAAACTTGCCGATTTTGGCTTGTCGAAGCAGATATGGGAACACAACACCAAGACGCCGTGTGGTACTGTTGGCTACACTGCTCCAGAAATTGTCAGAGACGAACGTTATTCGAAAGAAGTCGACATGTGGGCGATAGGATGTGTGTTGTACACGTTGTTGTGTGGATTCCCGCCATTTTACGACGAACGCATCGAGACTCTCACTGAAAAGGTTGCCAAGGGCGAGTATACGTTCTTGAGTCCGTGGTGGGATGAAATTTCGCAGGAAGCTAAGTACTGTGTATCACGGCTTTTGACGGTGGATCCCATCAAGCGGTACAGTGTTGATGAGTTCTTGAGTGATCCATGGATGAGCAAGGCGGCCAAGCCTGAGAAGCAGCCTGAATTTGCCATTCCTCCAAGAAAGGTTCCTTCACAAGATATTCCTGGCCATCCAATCCAAAACTTGAATGCACAGTCAAAGTATACTGCCAGTGGCATGTACTCGCCGGCTGCGGCTGCTTTGCGGGATGTATTTGATATTTCGACAGCAGTGCACCGGATGGGTGAAGAAGCAGCATTATCTTCCAAATTGAATAGCAGTACAATCCAGGATTTGGTGGAGGAAGAGGAAGAGGACCAGGAACAGGTTGATCTTGCCAGTCATGTTTTGTCGCGAGTTCATCGTGAAGCGCCGCGACATCGTCAGAAACAAACGCCGGTGTTTGACTTAAATATTGGTGGGGCTTCGATCTTGGAAAGAAGAAAGAACAAACAAATACAAGTGAATAACTAATTCTGCCTATGGCTATTACTATAACTATAACTATTTATATTTAGATATCATTTTAATTACTAGGAGATTTTTAACTTACTTAATACAATCTTTTTTTTTTGTCTGGAAATTACAGATTTTCTGCAATTTTGTAAATTCTGGAAATTCTATTTTGTTTTACTTCTCTCACTTGTCATGAGTTCGAGTTCGTTGATTGATCTCGATGTGCCGCATATTCTCCGTGTAGCAGCATCAAATGTAAAGGAAAGGGTTTCCACAACAAGAAAGAGGAAACGGAACTATGGCTTGGATATTGATAACCTCGAGTTTCAGGATCTTACATGTTCACGACGCGTCGTTGCATCCAATAATATCGGAGAACCGGCGTTATTGCCACTTGTCTACCGTGAAATCGTGTCCCAGACTTACCATCCAGGCTTACAGCTCCTTCTGGAACACGATATGGAGATTTACCGCGCATGGTTGCAAGAATCGGCTCCACAAACCTACACAGTCACCCTCACCAACCTCAAGATCGATACCGATAAGGAACAACCACTTTATTTGATCAAAAGTCCCCGGATCGGAAAACTAGCACCTCAGATCCTTGCTCTGATCAACATGGCCGAGCTAGAGCCCATAGTTGCCGAAGAAACAGCGCTTGTCCTGCTCTCACCACTCAGTCGTGAATCCAACCAGCTCCAAATCATGCCGCCAAAACTCGTGGTAACGTTTGACTGTGCCAACTACACCACTGCCATTTCCCTCAGCTATAAGATCAATCTTATTTCAACAGTGTTTCGGGTCAGTGAGCCCAAAGTGGCGAACCACATCGCCAAAATCGTTGCCAACTGGACCAATTCCGATACCAATACCAATACCAATACCGACACTACCAGTGTAGACTCGCTCACTTTTTACAACAGCATAATCAAACACACGGCAGAAATGCCCGAAGTACAAGAGAAATTGGATATGTTGGAACCAGACGCACATCTCATGCCATTCCAGAAGAAAACAGTGAATTGGCTTCTTGAACGGGAAAACGTGCGCTACGATCACACCATGAAACGTTGTACCAGAATTCCCTTTATAGACAATGAGATGGGACAGTTGCTTGCATCTTACCCTGAATCAGGTTCGACAGATCCCTTACTTTCCAAGGTCCAAACTCTCTTGGACAAACTCGTGTACGGCTGGAATTACGTACATAAAGACTCCCATACATCGTTCTTCTACAACAAATTCACCGGAAACTTAATCTCTATCGACTACGCCGTCAAATTCTTGCACAACTACTTTATTAACTCGGACCGCAGCACATACCCGCAACACTTACCGGGAAAAGGATTGTTGGCCGAGGAAATGGGGCTTGGAAAAACCGTCGAAGTTACTGCACTCATTCTTGCCAACCAAAGACCACAGGAAGAAGTCGGAACGTCAACCGAAATCTATCTTCTGGCCGAGAGACACCCAAAAGCTGTCATCAAAGCAAAGACTACCTTGATTGTAGTCCCGGACTCGATCTTGCCCCAGTGGGTGGAAGAAATGGAACATCTTGCTCCAAGTCTTGCTGTTACTGTTTATGGAAGACAAAGCCATCCCCAGTTGAAAAATAATCCCATTTTGATTGCTGAGTTTCTTCGACGGTTTGATGTTGTTTTCACGTCCTATTCCATGATTTCGTCGGAACTCGACTGGGCATTGTACTCGTCCACAAGGAAAAAGACCAGAAATGCTACTCAGGGTTCCTCCAACAAGCGTGAAGATCAGGAACGCAGCCAACAAGAAAGAATGTCTTTAATTGAAGAATACCAACTTCTTTTCCAGCTGAATCCGCTAACTGTGAAACCAAAAGTGGCAAATAAGCGTACCAATGTTTCCCAGAAGCATACCGATTACGAATTGGCAGTTCAGGATGAAATCAAAAAGACAAGCGAACACATCAAATTCAAAGCTATTCCTCGGTTTCTTGACTACGAATCTCCATTTATGCTTACGCAGTTCTGGCGGGTTTTGTTGGACGAAGTTCAGATGGTTTCGTCAACCGTGACCAGAGCATTCATGTGTGCTTCTATGATCCCCAAATTCCATTCATGGGGGGTTTCGGGGACTCCCATGAAACATGATATCAACGATTTACATTCAGCCTTACGGTTTCTTGAGTTGCATCCGTTCTGTGGAGGAAACGGTAAGTATGCATGGTCTGTGGCTACAACACCAGACCAATTTACAAAGTTGTGGAGCCAATTTGCTATCAGACACACGAAGGCGATGGTTCATAATGAGATCCAGCTTCCACCACAAAACAGATACTTGTTGAGTATTCCCTTTACTCCCATTGAACAAGATCTCTATAATCAGCATCTTGAAACGTTTTTGGCCACCATCCAAGTTCATGCGGATGGGAAGCCGTACAGTGAAAATTGGAAGTTTTCTCTGCAAGTTCAGACGGAAATGAGATCGTGGTTGTCGCAGCTCTGTGTTTTATGCAGCAATCCACAATTTTGGGATTCAAATAGCGATTCACTCAAGGGTAGAAGGAACTTGTTGAATATCGGCGACTTCAATGCTATGTCAGGGTTGCAGACACTCGAGGTTCTTCTTGAAAACATGATTGCACGGGCATATAATGACCTTCTTGACCATGAACGTGAACAGTTGGTGTTATATTCCGACGTCAGTCAGTTTTATGAATTCATCTATGAGCCACAAGTTGGGTTGAAATATGCGTTGACTGGGACGAGAATGAATGAAGAAGTCATTTGTGGGTTGAAATTTAGTCTTGAAAAACACATTGCCGAATACAAAGCTGAAAGTACTCGTTTAAACCTCAAATTTGAGGATGATGATCGGATTGGAATTCTTCATGAAACCAAGAACAACGACAAAGTGTCGAAGGACCCAACTATTCGGAAACTAGAAGATAAGATCAAGAAAATTCGAGCGAGACTCAGAAACTGGCACATTTTGCTCCATCGTTTCTATTTCCTTGTTGCCTCGTTTTACTTTCAGAGCTATGATGAAGAATATGGAATAATTATCGAACAACGTCGATTACCGGAGTCAAAGGGGGAAAAACTAATCCACATGACAAAAGATACCAAGATACAACGATCAAACGAAGTCTTTTCTCTTCTTCAGGGAGCAGACATAGAGACTTTGCGCAAGGAGCCAGTGAATCCATTGGAGCAATTTAAATTGGAACCAGGTGAAGTTGACGAAGAAGAACAACAGAACAGATTTCTCGAGCTGAGGTACTATGATATGGCCGAAAAAACACGTCGAGAAATCTTATCGAGCACAATTACCAGTGTTGAAGAGACTGTCAAGTCGAGGATTTTTTTACGGATGCCTGACAGGAAAGGAACACGCTTTGCGATTGACGAAGGATTAACGTTGATGGCCAAGAAGTCCAGCAAGTTCTTTTTGGCCATTCCTGTTATTCAGATTGAATTCAGCGATTTCAATGGTTCCATGATGCTCAAACAGCTTTCAGGTAAGTTTCAACGTGCTGTTGAGTTGTTGAATGTACAAGGTGATTATGTGAACCTTTGGATGAAGAATCTCGTAGCCATTCTTACGAAGCCCCTTTTATCTCACGACACCACACCCGATGGAGAAGAGTACGAGGAAAGTATCAAGGACCAGGACCGTGCATCGTCATACATGTTTGTTCTTCAACAGGCGATCGACGACCGAGAGGAGTTCTTTAACGAAAATGAGCGGTCTGAGCAGAATATCGTGATTAAAATGGCACAGCAAAAGAAGGAATCGCAGGCAGAATTGGACAAGGCGACTGAAAAGGATTTCTTGAACGAGTTGCAGTTGATTCGGGAACAAGTGAAGCTTCCTGATAAAGAAACGTTTCTGGAACTTATGACTGAAGTGAAGGAGCTCGAGGGCGAGTTGGAGGAGCAGAAGCGAGAACTTGAGTCGGAGATTCTTGACCATCTTTCGCAGCGGATGAAGACGGTATTTGAAAATCAGAAAGCATCATTGGTGCTTATGCAAAAAGAGCTTTCGAACAGCTGTAATGCGGTTTTTAACGAGCGTATTGAGTACTTTCGTCAGTTGCAGCAGATATCCGACAGTGTGGAGATGAGACGGTTTGCGATATCGCGGGAGAACTTAAAAGAGAGCCAAGTCGATAAGACATTGGAATCGTTTGGACAACTGTACAAGGACCATTGTGTTACTTTAGACAAGGCGGTGGCCAAGTTGCGGTACTTGCAAGGATTAGTGGGAAGCAGTGGTTCCAGTAATGATGAGGACGAGGACGAGATAATATGTATTATTTGCCAAACGTGCATTACGATTGGATCGTTGACACAATGTGGACACAACTACTGTACGAGCTGTTTGGAGCTTTGGTTGAAGGAGCACCGGAGCTGTCCAACGTGCAAGGCGTCGATTTCACCGCGGTCGGTGTACAAGTTCCGGCGGCACCAGGTGACGCTCCAGGCACAGAAGGTGGAGGAGAAATTGGTGGATGGGCGGAGCGACCAATTACACTCGATCTACCATCTGTTGTCCGAGGCAGTAACCCAAGAGATCCAGCAGATTGAGCTCAAAAACCTGTACACTTCGAAAGTGAACATGCTTGTGAAGCAGGTGCTTTACTTGAAGCTGCAAGATCCGAGGGTGCAGATTGTGATTTTCAGCCGGTACCAAAAGATGTTTCTGCTTTTGGGGATTGCGTTTGATATCGAGGGTATTAAGCACATTGGATCTGGTCTGAACCGGCAGGCGATGCTGGCACATCGGTTCAAGGATGCACTGGAGGGATTTACGTGTTTTCTTCTCAATTCGACGTCACAGGCGGCCGGACTTACGCTTGTGAATGCACAGCATATCTTTCTCTGTGAGCCGGTGCTGGACTTATCGACAGAGGTGCAGGCGATCTCACGGATCCATCGTATTGGACAGACGAGGCCGACGAGTGTGTGGATGTTTGTGATTGAGAATACGGTTGAAGAAGGCATGGTGGCGCTTCTGACGCGAAAGCGGCTTGAGTACTTGCAGGGAAACGCTGATCAGACCGAAGACATGACGGAAATCGAGCTCCAGATGGTGACGGAGCGTGTGGTTAGCCGAGACCGTACCGAAGGCAGCCAATGGCCAGCCCAGGACATTTGGGACGTGTTCTTTGGCACCAACGGAGTGAAAGTGAAGATATAACTACAAACAATAAAAAAAGAGATAATCCATTCATACATTAAATACACAAGAAACTGGAATCGTCCATTCCCGAGTAGATTTTGCCGGCCTCGATGAGTTCATGGCACTGTTTGAGGGCTACTTCGTCGGAAAGATTCAATTTCTGGGTTACGTAGGCGAGCGGCACGCCTTCTTGCATGCTGGAGGCGTATTCACGGATCACCGCCAACACCTGGTCGGCCACTGATGAAGGCTGGTCGTTGTCTTCTGCCACAAACAAGCCTTCCTGGTGATGTTTTGCCGTGACGCCCTGCGACTTGAGGTGGTGGGCGATGGCGCCCAAATGGTGGTATAAGAGCTGGTTGTGGTCGGTT
This sequence comes from Teunomyces lycoperdinae, assembly GCA_030574955.1. Classification (NCBI taxonomy): domain Eukaryota; kingdom Fungi; phylum Ascomycota; class Pichiomycetes; order Serinales; family Debaryomycetaceae; genus Teunomyces; species Teunomyces lycoperdinae. The sequence continues at coordinate 116,674 of JAJMFY010000011.1, forward strand.
ACAGGAACAATGGTGGCGTTCTGGATATTCTTTTTGCCGTTGAACTCGTTCAAGGTGCCACCCACGGCGACGTAGCGATTGAGTGACAGTTCGTAGCGTTCTGTTTCGGTGGCGGCGGACGTGACGTTTTCGTCGATCCATTTGCGGACCTCGATGGAGCCGGAACCGTCTTCGATGGTGAGGACAATGGCCAGGGCCAAGGTATCGACTTTACGTACCACTCCCATGAACGAGACCATGTTGAGTTCGACGTTGTGGATCTTGAAGTCACCGTCGGGCACGGGCTGCGACGCGTCGTTAATTTGTTTGATGGTGACGGGGGTGAGAGAGGAACGAACCTGGTGTTGTTTCTGGGAACCGGCAGCGGTTTCTGTTGAGAAACCGCCCTCGTCGTTGTAATTATCGAAGTTGTTGTAAGTAGACATACGCGTGGAGAGGATTACGCGTTTGGATAAAGAAATAAGTAAAGGAAAATAGAGTGAGAAAAAAGAGGAAAGAAAGAGGAAAGAGGAAAGAAAGAAAAATGAAGAGCGAGAGAAAATTGATCTGATTTTATGAGGAGATTGAAAGAGAATTGTTGACAATAGTAAGAATCAGTGAATTGATAGTCAGTGAATGAATAAGAAAATTGTTGAGTCAGTGAATTGTAATAGAATTGTAGAATTGTAGAATTATAGAATTATAGAATTATAGAATTATAGAATTATAGAATTATAGAATTGTGAGAATCAGTAAATAAGTAATAAATGATTAAAGTGAAAATTAAATTGTTACAAGTCACAATTTGATTGTTCAAGAATTGTTATTATAGAAGATTAAATAATTTACATTTCCATGTATTTATTCTTTTGATTTGTTATTCTTCTTTTTCTTGTTGCTGTTTTCTGTTTCTCTTTTTTCCCCGTTAACTCTGTCTCACTTCTCACTGTTTTCTATTCTACTTCTGTATATCGTTTCTCTTATGCTGTAATGGACTCCAACATCGACCCGTCGATCGCCGAGCTGGAGCTCTATTCGTCCCGATACAAAGATCCGCTTCTTCATGATTCGGTACTTAGACTCAACGAGTACGTGGAGTCCGACGAACGCCACGACGACTCGACGGCTGCCGCCGCACTCAGCATGCTCCCGTTTCCGCTCGCAGCGGATGCCCGTGAATTGTACCCGTACATCGAGTCGCTTCCAGCAGCAACAACAACAACAGCACCGCCAGGTGCTGGTACCACTTCCACTTCCACTTCCATTTCCACTTCCACTTCCATTTCCACTTCCACTTCCACTTCCACTTCCACTCCCATTAACGCTGGAACCAGTGTTGGCAGCGTTCGCGAATCGCCCGTCGTACAATACAATCCGCGCGCAAAACCTCAGCGGCTCGGACGCCCGCGCAAACATCTCATCCATAAACTACCGCTTCCAGAAAATTCGTCTTCACAAAACTACAACGAAGCAGTCATGTCCAAGTTCCGTTTCGATTCCCAACCGTTGGAAGGTCCGGGTTCCCGTGGCGGTTCCACCACTCCAAAATTACCCAAAGGAAAAATCGTTTCTGCCAAAAAGAGAAAACAATCCCAGCTATCGTTTCTGAATGAAGTTAAGGACAAAGAACCCAAACGCAGACTCAAACTTATATTAAATCCTCCTGCAAAGAAGAAAGAAGTAAAACAACAACAACAAGAAACAAATCAAGAAAAGAATCAAGGAAATGATATCATTTCACGTACTTTTATGGTCCAACCATCAAAGAAACTCTCACGACAACTTCCAGGCCCGTTGGTCGGTGTCAACTACACTCTTTATGACGATACCGTCATCCAAGACGCCAAACACGCTACAGAACGCTCACAGCAACTCGCTTTCGGGTTCCCACTCGTCGAAGCGCCTTACGCCGCCGATATTCTCTACCTCATCGCATTTCTCAACAAGTTTGCCACAGTACTTCCGTTCCCAGCCATTGGGCCTCAGGATATCGAGCTCGGACTCTGTCTTCCTGAACTTACATTGGAAAAACCGACATCTTCAAGTTACACAAAACGTCGTCCTAATGATGATGATCCACCGGCAATTCCTGAAACCGTCTCGAAACCCATGAAAGAACTCTTTTTAAGGCTCATGTCAATGATTCTTAACCGTAAAAAACTCATTTCCTCCTACAAAACCGGAATCCAAGAACTCAAGTCGATGTCACTGTATCTTGGATTGCCAAAGGAATGGAAACAACCACAGCCCCAGAAGTTCCAGGACATGCCTGCCGAGCCCGAAGAACCTGTTGATGCTTCACGAGGCCCAGAATTCCACTCCAAAGTGTTTCCTGTTGCCGATATGCCTGTGGTATACAATCCATTTTATGATCCCGACTTTGAGGCGATGGGACTCGACGGTTTGGACCCTCGTGACCGTCTAATTCTCTTGAAGACGTTGATGAAATGGTCATTGACGACTTCCGAAGCGATGAAGTCTCACATTGCACTGAGTGTGCTGGCACAGGACATTCCTGGCGACAAAGACACGTACTACGGTTCGCGGGCGCTTCTTCGTGGATTTGACAATGCCGAAACCACCAAACAACAGGCTGAAGCCAAGTTGGCAAAACGTGACGACGACGTCAAGTACTACGACCCAACGTCGAGTCCGTTGGCCCACAGTTTCAGGCTCCGGCTCAACGAGGAACTTGTGGGTGACGGAGGGTTTTTTATTGGCCGGTTTTACTTGTGTCGAATGGCGAACGAAGCTGCTGGTGGATTGGCAGCAGTCAAGAAGATGACAACGATCTGGAACAGTGCTCCAGCCGAACCTCCGTGTGCTTTCAAGTTGTATGTTCATGATGTGCACCAGATGTTGGTGGATTCGTTTACCAGTGAAGGAATTGAGTTTGATGGTGAAGGAAACGAAGTATTACTGGAATCATTCCGGCCTGCTGATGCTGCTGAACATTGGTACGAAGTGGCAGCAACTTCCGGCGAGTTGCACGAGTTTGTGGCGCATCTTGTGGTACGATTGGAAACGGAATCGCCATCGTCGGCGATCGAACGGCCACTTCGTCATCTCCATGATTACTTGAAGCAAGTGGCAGAGTATATCACCAAACAAGAGCTGCTTCTGGTGGAAAAACGACGCACCAAACCAGTCTCATACACAAAACCGGAGTATGTCAGTGATGAAGAGTACGAAGAGTTCCATGAAGCAGAAGGTGATGATGATGATTACCGTTCGGACGATGAGTACGATGAATAGAATAAACAGTTGTTGAAAAAGGCACAATTATATTTTTTTTTTTATTTTGGGATTAAAATACATGGATTTATTACATTATTAGATGCGGCTGGCGCCCAATAACAAGTCAATCTTTTCACGGATAAGAGATTCGTTCTCAACAAAGTATTCAGCACGTCTCACGATCTCTTCGCTGTAGCCGTCGTCACTCTTGAGTGCCTTCAACGTTTCTGATTGTGTCTGGAGCCAATTCTCCACAAACTGCACAGGATTGTCGCTGAGTTCACGATAGAACCGTTCACGCAAATGTGCGTTCTGTAATGCCACCACACCCAATGAGATACGTGCATTGAGTTTCAGGATCGTGGCATCGGCCTTGGTCAAGTTCTCAAACGCCACTTTATTGAAGTCGAGCAATTCACGTTGGAGCTGCGCCGGATTGAGCGGCAATTCAAGAGGAATGTCCACCACACATTGGCCCACGGTGGTCAGCACGCGTGGATTGATCTCGTACTCGATGACCACGGGTTCCCGTGGCTTGAAATGCGGTTGCAAGAGCTTGTAGAGGTCGGTGAACTTGAAACTCTGCGTCCCCAACAACTTGTGCAACACATCGTCGGCCTGTACCACCACCAAGTCGTCGTCATCACCGGATTCCTGGCCCGCACGCAGTGGGTCTTGGGCGCTCCCGGCGCTCGACGCAACGGCATCGACTTTGGTGAGTGCATCGCTGCGACGCAACAAGTTCTTGTACAACACGTACTGCCACACCACATAGATCAATTCCTGTTGCGTGGCCTCGGTCTTGCCGGTGAACTGTGCCATTTCGTCGCCGAGTTTGAGTGTGGGCGTGTGGTGCTTAACGAGCAACGCAACTTTGGCCTGGAGCCCGAAAATGCCGTTCCGTTTGATATCCAAGCCGTCAAAGCTGACGTTTTTGGCGGTGGGAGAGTCACTGCGCCATTCCACGATGTTCAGCAGTTGCTGGAGCTGCGGGTAGTCGTCGTTGGGGAGCAAATCGATGGAAATCGCATTGAGAAAGGTGTTGAACTTGAGCTGTTCGGCTTCGCTTCCTCGGGTGTCGCTGATAAAGCGGCCCTCGACCCGTAAAGTCCAACAGGCATCGTTGTTGTCTGGTGGCGGCGTGATACCGTTGAGCTGGTGTTGCCATGGCTGGTTTTCGCTGGTGTTGTAGATAAAGACGCGCAAAACTCCGGTTTCGCCCCGGAAATTGGAGGGATGGATCGTTTTCTGCTGGATGGCCTGGAAATCGAGCGCCTTGCGCGAGATAAGGAGGTCGACCTCGCGTTCGGCGGCCTTGAGACGCTGGTACAATTCGAGCCGGGGAACTTTATCGTACAACGCGGGTGGAATCGCGATGTCTGTGGGTGTGAATGCCACTGTTGGCGCTGCAGCGGTGCTGGAACGTGGTTTTGCGGCTCCTGCCTGAGGAATCGATGGCATAAAGACAAGAGAAAGAGAGCGGTGTTTTTATAAATTGAATATTGATTTTTTTTTTCTGGTGTCAATTTTTCTGTCGCATTTGTTGTCAATTTTTTGGTTTGTCGTTTTCCTGTCAAAAAAGTGCGACTTTAACCAACGATGTGAAATACCATTAATTAACGATGATGGAAACACGAAAGGTGCAGAAACGGCGTGGCGGTCCCGATCTTTCGCAGCGAACCACCAGTCACATGAAGGAGATGCGGCGGCGGAAACGTGATTTGCTTCGCCGGATTGACTACGGCAACACGGTGCTGGCGGTAGCGGTGCCTATGCTCGCGCTCGCGTACTTGTACTGGAGCGGCGATCCGCTTGCGCCAGTCAACCCAAAAACCTTGATGTTTACTGCCGTATACTTTAATGTGACGATGTTGGCGTTTACTGCAGGTTACCACAAGTATTATGCCCACAACTCGTTCCGGGCAACGGCGGCGGTGCGGTGGTTTTTCATGGTTTTTGGTGCCGGCGTGGGGCTTGGCGCCGCGCGCTGGTGGGCGGGCTTACACCGTGCGCACCACCAGCACACCAACGATACCGAGCGCGATCCGTACCTGATAAAACGTGGTGCGGTGTGGGCACATGGCGGCTGGTTGGTTGCCAGGCCAAAGGCAGCGGCATTTTACCATGACTTTGTTGACCACGAGTTTCCTGCCGACGACAATCCCGAGTTGGTGTGGCAGCAGCGGTACTACTACGTGCTTTTGGTGGTGACTGGTGTGGTGATTCCCGCTGCGGTGGCAGTGTGGGTGTGTGGAGACACGTTTGCCCATGGTGTGCTTTATCCCGGAGTGCTACGGATGTTGTTGTGCCAGCAGGCGATGTTGGCGACGGAGCTGGTGTGCCATCTCAATGTAGCGGTGTCGTTTCCGTCGCAACCATTTAGCGACAAACACTCGGCACACGACTGCGCCAATCCGCTCGTAACGTTCTGTACCTACGGCCAGGCGCACCACAATTTCCACCACGAGTTCCCGCACGACTACCGCGGCACCGCCGCCACGCTCGCTTACGATCCCACGCGGTGGTTTCTTTGGATGTTGGCACAACTCGGCGCGGTGCTGCATCTCGGTCGCACCCCGCACAATTTGGTGGTGCAGCTCCAAATCCAGCAACAGCAACAAGCCATTAACCGCATGCGGTCGCAGCTCAATTGGGGCACGCCGATCTCAAAACTCGCGGTGCTCACCACCAAAGATTGCCGCCGGGTGCTCGCCGCCAACCCCGACCGCGTATATATCGTGATCCAGAACATTATCCACGATATCACCCCGTTTCTCGACCAGCATCCGGGCGGAGTGCCGTTGCTAATGGCGTCCCACGGTAAAGATGCCACCAAAGCGTTTTTTGGCGGCGTCTACGGCCACCTGACAGCAGCCATCAATCTTCTTGCCACGATGCGCATTGGCCGTCTCAACGTGGGTAATGACGAAGAAGTTTGGCGACGGGTGGCTCGTGAAGAAGGAGAAGTCGATTCTCACCAGGGAAACTCGGCAGAAGCAGCATAAGCATTCATAAAATTAATACTATTAATACTATTAATCTAATAAATCTAATAAATCGATTTGCAGCCAAAAAGTTTTACAGCCAAAATTTTTTTACAACCTTTTGATAAATCTTTTTCCTTTTATTCTGGATTCTTTATATTATTTATATTATTTAGATTCTTTTAATTCTTTTAATTTTCTTACTTTCTTCTTTTCTTCTTTCCTTTATTTATTGCTTCTTTCTTCTTTCCTTTATTTCTTGCTTCTTTCTTCTTTCCTTTATTTCTTGCTTCTTTCTTCTTTCCTTTATTTCTTCCTTCTTTCTTCTTTCTTGTTTTTTTCCTCCCTTTTTGTTTTTCTGTGATTTTCTCATTTATCATTGAATCATGACTCCAACACTCTTCCATGCCCGTGACTATCGCGGGGCCACAGTCGAAGATTTAGATATCAAACCAGCCATCTCCATCAACCCCGTCACAAAACTCCGTGAAGCTCTTGAAATTGCCTATGAAAACGAGTTCACATACTTGCCAGTAATCCATGAAGCCAACCGCAAGTTGTTGGGTGTGTTAAACGTCGAAGAACTCTCCAACATCGCCGCCATCGCCAGTGACGAGGTCCGCAAACACATGTTCTGGTTCCACCATGCCACCCGCACCAAATACGAAGCTGACCACACCCAACCGTCTCGCACAAAAACCTCCTTAACCGCAACAATAATGCGCCCAACCGGAACTGTCGCTAACGGCAAAAAGTACACAATATTGACACCGTTGACGCCATTGGAAGATCTCGCCCAGTTCTTCAACGATGGCCAGTTTTTCGCCATCATCACTAACCAGAAAGGTACGTTTGTCTACGGCGTGGCAACCCCAGAAGACTTGATACGCTACGAAAACTCCCGGCCTAAATTATAGTCATTTTGTCTGTATACTCAAATACTTACTTACTTACTTATTGTGGAATCTCCAACACCAACTTGGCAGTGGTGCTTCTCGATTCCAAGTCCCTGGCAGCCTGGGCGTAGTCCAGCAACGGATACGTCTTGGAAATGTCAAACTGAAGCTTTCCAGACCCAAGCAACTCAAAGAGAAGTGTAGAATAATGGTTCCATTCTTCGGGAGTCGTAACGTAGCCGTGAAGCTGTGGTCTCACGATCTTAAGATTCTTTGCCGATAACGTGTTAATTGCTACGGGAGGAACGATACCAGATGCGTTACCGTACGAAACCAACGTTCCCTTTCTCGCCAAGGATTGGAAAGAGGCATTGTAAGAATCTTTACCAACAGAATCAAACGAAGCAGCAACACCAGCACCGCCAGTGATCTCCTTCACACGTTGAGCCACGTTCTCGGTCTTGACATTGATGGTGAATTCGGCTCCAAGCAGTTTAGCGGCCGCAAGTTTTTCGGGAGAAGATGATACGGCAATGACACGGGCACCACGTTGACTCACCAATTGTACCAAGAGTCTGCCGACCCCGCCAGCGGCGGCCCAAACCAAAATGAACTCGTCCTTTTTGACTGTATGCGACTCTTCAACCAATGCCAATGCCGTCAAGCCTTGGATAAGTGCCGAACCATAAACCTTCAATTGTTCATCAGTGGTTGAATCAGCTACTTTGGTCACCCGGACTTCGGACTCATCGATCTTGGTATATTGGGCAAACGTGGCGCCGTATAAGTATGCCACCTTGTCACCGACCTTGTACTTGGATACAGAATCACCAACTGCAGCCACCACACCACTGGCTTCACGACCAAAAACGTAGTTGGGCAATGGTGTTGAATAGTAGCCTTTTCTGAAGTAGGCTTCAATGAAGTTGATACCTGCGTACTTGTTCTTTATTATCACGTCGGTGGGGGTAGTGATTTGTGGCGTGACATAGTCGGTGTATTGAATGACGTCGTAATCGTCGCTGGTTTCGTTGATAAGAACAACTTTTTGAGTAGAAGGAAGTGCCATGTTTTTTATTTGTGTGGTTTCTGTGGGAAAGGAACGGTAAAGGTTACCTCCAAGGGATTTTATATACCGTAACCCACACACTGCTTACAAATCATGCACTGACGCCAAACTTACTTTGTGTTTGCTGCCATCAAAACCACACCTTGCAGTTCGGTAATTAGTAAGCAATCCGGCATTAAGAAACAAAACCCATTGATTATTCTTCTGTTTTCTCTGTTGTTGCATCAATTGCGTCCCAATTTGATGTGTTTAATTTGACGCTGCTGGGAGGGGGGTTTTTTTGGCTATTTTTTCTTGCCCTTGGCAGATTTCTGCACCGCCAGCTTTTGCGGTGCCAACACGTTATTTTCGCGCCCGTTCGCAGCCAAAAGTCGCTCAATTTTGTCGCCGTGACGGACGTTTTGGCGCGTACCAGTAGCATCCTCCTTAAAGGCGTATGCCACACCAATGCGGGAGTTCATCAAAATCGTACCATTCATCTTCTCAATCACTTTATCTGCTACCACAAAATCGTCATACGTAAGAAATCCGTAGCCTTTTGACACCATCTCGCCGTCTTCGTTACTACCACGCACCACCACCGGTGCCCGGATCAACCGGCCAAACTTAGAAAACGTTTCTCGCAAAAATTGCTCATCCACCAACGGATTAAGGTTATTTATAAACAATTTGGCACCAACATCAACGTAACCAGGATGAAGAAGCGTGTTGCCGGCTTTATTATCGGCCTTCTTGAGTCGAAGAGTTTTACCATATAACCTCACGCCTCGAAGCACGTCCATTGTATACTCAGCATCTTCCACCGTCCGAAACTCCACAAACCCAAACCCTTGGTGCGTCTTGAGTACACGGTCTTTTGGCATATTGAGAGATTTTACCGGCGCAAACTGCACAAAAAGCTCATACATTAAAGGCTCTGTCACTTGCCCATCCAAATTCCCAAAATAAAGTGTCGCTTTCGGGTTCCGTTCTTCGTCGGCGCCTCGTTTAAAAGTAGCCATCGCGCGCTGGATCTCTCTTCTCTCAACAGAAAATTGTATACGTCTACTTCACCGGTCGTGCGAGCACCATCTATTATTGTACTTATTTTTCGTTTTTTTTTTTGCAGCCATTAATCAACAGCTTCTATATCGTTCGTTACTTCATTAGGTTGTTTGGAAGACGCTTCTTCCGGGCCAGCATCGGAATCAGAATCAGAATCAGAATCAGATTGAGATTCCGATTCATCGCTCGAATCACTGTCGTCACTACTCGACGAATCATAATCATACGCCTGTTTTTCAGAAATGCTTGCCGCCAATACGCCCAGTCCACTAATATAAATGGTGGGGAATTCAAGCACGATTTTGTCCTTTAAAACTGTAGCAATTGACAGTTCTCTATCCAACCGAATCACAGATAGTTCACCTTTATTCTTGTTGACAACGTTGTCCAAATAGAACGTCAACTGTTCCTTGTCGATACTGTCGGGATCGCTCTTGCTCAATAGATTAAGCGGAACTGCATCCTTCAAAACCAAATGTTCCTTAAGCTTATAACTCAAAAACCTTGCAACTTCCTTCCCTTCACCGTCCAAGTATACCCATTCGACCGTCCACACGAACGTGCTCAGTTTCTTATCGTATCCAGTCTTGTTGGTATTGGCACGATCCATCCCGGGAGGAAGTTGGATAACTAAAGTGTTTTCCCGCTTAACCATAGTAGAAGGTTCTTGTGGGAATGCTGCGCTTACGACTTTTAATCTCGGGTCGGTACTAGTACTGGTCTTGAACCGTTTCTGGCGCTGCTGTTGGTTTTGGTTCCCGTTGAACGCTCGCTTAAACACATTTTTGGCATTGTTCTTAACATCCATCTTTCCCAATTCAATCGAACGGTCCACATTCAAAAGAAAGTTATAGTCCCGGTTCAAATGCACCGAGTTGTCAGTCAATTGTTGTCGTGAAACAAACTTTGTCTTATCAACCACACCGGTACAGTTGGTTTGTTTCTTGTGTCTTCGTACACAGTCAATACAACATGTGCGTGCTCCACACGCAGGACACGTGTACTTGAAGTTGTTGATATGACAGATGGTGCACAACCCCTTTTCTTCCTCCATTCTCTCTGACTCTTTAGTTAGTTGAAAATGGCATCGCTCTGATCAAATATAGGTCCAGACACACTTTTACCTATACACGGGTAAATTTGTGCACGATCACCAACTAAAATCGCAGGCCCAATTTTTTCAACTCGAGACCTGGTTACCAGATACAGCATGTTTTCCGTGGTGAAAAGAGACCTTGTGGCGGCCAGACCTTCCTTGGTCAGATTTGCTTCCAAGAAGCGGAAGCAGAGAATTCCGGAAAAAATCCCAGTCCAGCTTTTGCAGGATGTCACCGACTTGGGAGTCGCTGGAGAAATAATAAGAGTCAGACCAGCATACATGCGTAATTTCTTGCATGCAGACAACCGTGCTGCTTACATATTGAAGGGTCAAGGTCCTCGTATTCCTGTTGTTGAGCGGGCCCATATTGAAGTGGAAAAAGTTGTTCGTGTTGTTGAAGAAACCGTGCTGGAAACTGTTGTCGTTGAAGAAGCTGCCAAGTCTCCTTCTGCCGGTTCGATGTCGTTGGATGAGTTGTCTTCTCTCTTCAAGACCATGAGATCGTCCAAGTCTCGTAAGGAAGTTCCCGTCGATGCTGAACAGACGATTAGTGCCAGTACGCAGCCGACCTTCTCGTTGTCTGAATTAAAGGAAGCTATTCCATCGGTTCACACCATTGTCTTGAACGATACTATCAAGTTGCCCGTTACCAAGGAATACTTATCGACGGTTGTGTTCAACTTGACAGGTGTCCAGGTTCCTACGTCTGCATTCAAACTCGCGAGACACGCTGATGCGAAGGTTTTGGTGAGCGAAATTACCGAAACCGGCAGATTCAAGTGGGTTATTTCGTCCCCTGTCGAACAGCCAGCTCTTCAGAAGACGTTGGTTGTCAAGAACGACGAGTAAATGTATATACATGTAAATACAAGAAAGATGTCGTGCGACATTATACAAATAAAGGATGATTGCAAAAAAAAAAGAATAGTAGATTACATTAAAATGGCAAATCTTCAGTATAGCGCCGCCAAATCGTCTCGGATCACGAAACGAACACTCGGAGTTTCTCCAGTGAAGAAGATAAAGCAGCAGCTTAAAAAGAACGGTACAAATGGGTTTGGAAACGTGGTAAAACAGGCCCGGGCGAAACAGAATGGTGCAACCAAAAGCAGCAGCAGCAGCAGCAGCAACAGCAACAGCGATCCAGTACGATTAACTGTGCTTGATTATAATGTTCAGCTTGATTATCAACTTGATAGTCGTGAAGATCTTATGATGGCAGTGGATGTGGTGCTAAGTAATCAGTGGGCAGAATCGAACACACTCCATTCACGGTACCATCTGGTACCCCACAAACGAGATAAAGACAATACGATGGAGATGCTTGTGTTTCTGTTACGTGGGATTGCGATGCCAGCAAAAGTGGAAGCCATGAAGTATCGAATGCACCAGTTTCCCTCGGGACTTATCACCACTGCCCAGCTCTACTCGATTTACGAGCAACAGGGGCATACGTTTGTTGACCGAAGCATCGAGCTCCGTACGCGTGAGGGTCAGCTCCGTAAATTTGTAATTACCAATGCATCACCGGTGATTCTGCACTCCACAAAGCGATACCAGCTGGGCAAAGTGACGTACGGATTCGAGAATATCGAGGTGGTGGCACGGGCCAGCACGTATCATGGATTGATAGATGCCGAGATCAAGAAGGAACAGGAAAGTGAGGCAACAGAAAGGCAAAGAGTGACACTTGGTGCACTTTCCAAGTTTAAAGAGTACGTTGTCAAGAATCCAACGTCGTTATTTATCGATAGCAGTGAGCTTCTTGACCGGCAAGAGGTTTCCCTGCTTGTTCTGCGTGGTCTTGTGACACTCACATCGAACCATTTAAACGAGATCGAAGCACATCAGTACTCGATTGCGTATCCGGCGTGTGGTACGTTTCTTAAGCTTGTGAATGCCGGCCGCGTTTGGCTTGTCAAGCTACTTACCAAAAGTAAGTATAGCGAGATGTTGGAAGAACAGTTGTACAATAAATGGGAAGGAATCAATGTAAATGGCGACAGCAAAATGAACAACTTCAAAAAACCTTTTTATGGCTACGATTTAATGTGGATATTGGCCGATGCTTTGGGAGCTGGGATTATAGAAGTGTTTAATACGCCAGTGGGACGTGGTTGGAGATTAACGGGTAAAATATAGAAATCTAAATAATTTGGAACACAAGACAAGGCCAAAATTCTTTTACATTCTAATCTTGGACTTTTTCTGTTGTTTTCTGGCTCTCTTTTCAGCAGCCTTCTTTTCCAACTTGGCTTGTTCTTCGGTCGACAAGTTTCTCAACTTTTCTCTTTCAGCTTTTCTCTGCTTTACCTTTTCAGCAGCCAACTCTTCTTGCTTGATTTCTTCAAAGATCTTCTTAAGCTTGGAAACTTCTGATTCTCTGGTTTTGACAACCTTCTTCAAGGCTTCTGGTCTGAAGGTGATTTCCTTACTGACCAACTTGTCGACCAACGAGAAAATCGCATCAAAAATGTTGCTCAATTGCTTCAAGTTTTCCTTCTTGGTAGTCAAATGGGTCGAAACAATGATTCTTCTGCGTGGAGCCAACTCATCTATGGTTTCTGGTCTTTCGATGGCTTGATCAGTCACGGCAACGAATCTCAAAATTGAAGCAGCATTCATATTGAACAACGCATCCTTCAATTCAGGAGTGGTGATCTTTTCTTGGAATTCGTTGGCTTCGCTCATGTACACGAACGAGTCGGGTAAGTTTGGCGAGTCAGCGGTCTTGGTCAAAGATAAGTAGTAGTTGAACTTTCTGAAGTCGTTCATTCCGATTTTGGAAGTAATGGCAGCAATAAAGTTATCGTACTGAGCTTCGTGGTGAGGGTAGATAATGAAGTCGACTCTGTCGGAAGGAGTCTGGACTGATTCAGTGAAGAACGAAAGTACCCATTCCAAAACGTAGAGAAAGAAGTTTTGTCTTGGTTGCAACTTGAAGGTAATGTTGACCTTGGCAATGTTTTCTCTGCCCGAAGCATATGACGAGTAGTTTTCTGAACTGTCCTTGACGTAAAGCTTGTCTGGAGAGACTCCGAACTGGAAGAAGTTGGCTCTGAAAGTGTCTTCCAAACCCTTCAAGTATTTAGTGACTTGGGATTGATTGTAGACATCACCAACCTTGTACAACACAATAAAGGCAACGGTGAATCCAAGCACAATAAGTTCCAATCTCCAGTCGTTCAAAAGAATCCGTTGGAAAACGGTCATGCCGTTCAATTCTTCCAAAGAATAGTCAGCATAAGGCCGTGAACTAATGTTAGTATATTTCAATATAGAAAAACTTATTTTACATACGTTTCAGCCATAACAGTGGCAGCAACAAGCGCTGATGAGAAGAACGCCGTGATCATTTGGTGGTGGAAATTACGACAGTACTGGTGAAAAATTTCGACGATCTTATACCGCCGCATCCTGCAGGAAACAGTGGGGAACGCCAAGCGCGCTCATTAGCGCACGCCACAATCATAAATCTAATACTGTACACGACCAATCAGAATTCGGTCCCTTGGCCCAGTTGGTTAAGGCGTGGTGCTAATAACGCCAAGATCAGCAGTTCGATCCTGCTAGGGACCATTTTTTTTATTTTTTCAGTAATGGCTAGAAACGCTTTAAATCTATTATTTGTATTAATGCATTTACTATCGATTCTAGTGTTTACTTCTCTTATTACCCTGATCTTCTTCTTCCTTGAACTGGGACAAACCCTCGTGAACAGCATCACGAACCAAATCTCTTAAAGCTTCTTCTGGATTTTCGCTGTTAAGCACTGCTTCGATCTTTTTGCGCCTTGCCTCCAACTCTTCGGGGCTCAATTTTTCAGCCTCATCGGTCTCCATCGAGTACCGGATTTCGTGGCCATCAATGGATCCTGGAGCTGGTAACGATGCAATAAATGTTTTCAGTGAATCTTTATCATGAGCCAATGTGTTCAAGTACGCCACGACATCGAGAAATTCGCCGTCGTCCTCGATATACTGAGCAGGAGTCATGCCATCGACGTTCTTGATCTTGTAGTCGGCCTTTAATTCTTCCACGAGGTACTTGGCTGTAGTGACATCTTCAACATGGTGCAATGGAGTGTCACCTTCGTTATCCTGGACATTAATGTTTCCTTGCTTCTCTTTGACTAAGTAGTCGAGCAAATCGCGATGACCGTACGAAGCAGCAGCATGTATGGGTGTATATCCGTTTGGATCTTTTGCATCGGGCCCAAAATTGCCTGAATTGATAAAGGATTCAACCACACTACGCTGGTTGTCTGCAGCAGCAACCCAGATATTCATACTGGACTATAAGTTGAAGAAGAAGGATTTCGATGAATTTAGAAGAAGAGAGGAAAAAAGAGTGTGTTAGAGAGAAGCTAGCGACAAATTTAGCGAGAGGGGGCTGCGAGGCTAGAGAAAAATTAGTGGACATGTTAGCGAGAACGCGAAAACTAGACGTAAAAAGTTCTCGATACCATAACCATAATGAATGAAAAGCTTTCACCAAAAGAGAAGTTGAGCGGGTTTGAGTGGTGGAGACGGTCATTGCAATACCGGACGGGACTTGGACTTGATGAGAGCGAAAAGAAGCAGTTTGAGTACGACTATCAGCACCGGTCTGCCGACACCAACTGTGATAGTTGTCGGGAACATCGTAACTGGATGCTCCAGCACTCGCCACTGGTGCGGTTTATGATGGAGCACGTCAACAAGTTGACCAAAGATAACGTTCCAGCCTTCAACCAGGACAATATTGTGTGTGCTCCGTGTGATGACCAGAAGGCCGGCGGATTCCATCCCGAAGGCGGGATTTTACTCTGCAGCAACTGGCTCCGGACCAAATGGCAGGTTGAGGACGTGTTGACCCATGAGTTGGTGCATGCCTACGATTATCTCAAGTTCAATGTGGATCTCGCGAACTTGAAGCATCATGCATGTACGGAGATCCGGGCGCTGATGTTAAGTGGTGAGTGTCGTATGTTCAGTGAGATCCAGCGTTCCGGCATGGCGAACTTTGGCAAAAAGTTTCAGGCGTGCGTCAGGCGGCGGGCGATTTTGTCGGTGGCAGCAAACCCGCGATGTGCCGATGCCGATGAGGCTGCGAAGGCGGTCGATGTGGTCTGGAACTCTTGTTTCAACGATACACGGCCATTTGAACGCATCTACCGGTAAAATTATCTATCTGTAATTTGCGGCAATTAAAAAAAAATGACCTTCCCGGCAAAATTGGTTCCCTAAGGTAATGGGCAAAAAAAAAAAGGATCTAACGGTTTGGACGGTATTACGTAAAAGGCGTGTGCTAATTCTACGTTTCGTAGCTGTTGCCGCTTACGAAATATGCCTAAAACTTAAAATAATCAGGATTTATATAAATTGTATATAATTCATGGCATCTACATTGACCAGTTTGTGTTTCATTCATCTTTTAGTATGACAAATAATACAGTTGCTCAAAACTTGAGCGTTATCGCCGATCGCAACAACGGTCAAAAACGCCGGTCACTTATCCTCGATCATGATTACGATGATGAGTCTTCGTCTTCATCTCTGTCTTCGGCCTTATTAGAAGCCACCACCAGCGACAATAACAATAAATCAGTCATCAAACACCGCACTCCCACCCTCTCCGGTACCCATATCCGTTTAGAGAACGAACTTGGCGATGGTGAGCCGCCCGCAGCCATGACTCGAAGCGACCATCAACTCCTCGCTGAATTGGACCAGAGCCTTACACAAAGAATCAGTAAGAAGCACAAAGAGAAGCTTCTGGAAGATGAGAAGGACAAGTACGTTTCGCGATTTGGCGATGTCAAGTTCCACATCGAATCGAGTACATTCTTTGACTCACAAAGCTTCAAGGAATCCAGCGGACTTGGGATCTACGTCTTTTTCTGGTTGGGGACCGGGTTCTTTATTATGAACAACTTGGTCCACTACTATCTAAACTCACCCAAGTCCTTCTGGCAATGGCCCATGATTGTAATTCTTCGCCGGGATGTGGTTAAGGTTGCTCTTACCGACTTGGCAATGTATTTGAGCACGTATTTCAGCGTATTTATTCAAAAGAATATCCGCAGAGGCTATTTCACGTGGAGTGAAGTCGGCTGGATTATCCAGAGTGTTTATCAGGTTACTTTTTTGTGGTTTTGGCTTGTATTTGCTTCGGAAAAAGTCATGGGTTTCCCCTGGATTGCCAAAGTATTTTTGGTGTTACACAGCTTTGTATTCCTTATGAAAATGCACTCCTACAGTTTTTATAACGGATACCTCTGGCGGATCTACCGGGAGTTGCAGTACAGTATTGGGTACTTGAAGAAGCTTGATGATGACCTGGAATCGACAGTGCCCGAAGGATTCAACAAAGAAGATGTCCGGAAGTCGTTGGAAGAAAGTATAGCGTTTTGCAAGTTTGAACTCGAGTATCAGGAGGCTGCAACAACCTACGAGCTGAAGGATGGAAAACAAACGCACTCTGTGGGATACCGTTTCCCCAAAAATATTACTTTGTGGAATTACTTTGAGTATTCTATGTACCCCACAGTGGTGTATACCCTTAACTTTCCTCGAACCGCACGAATCCGGTGGTTGTACGTGTTTGAAAAGGTGTGTGGGGTGTTTGGGATTATCTTTTTAATGATTATTGTGGCTCAAAAGTACATGTACCCCTTGGTGATGCGGACGAAAGAGGTGAGGCAGCTTCCAATGAGCGAACGCCCGACGGAATATTTGCTTATTTTGGTTGATATGATACCACCTTTTATTATGCAATACTTGTTCACCTTCTACTTGATCTGGGATGCTATCCTAAACTCTATTGCGGAGTTGACCCGGTTCGCCGATCGCGACTTCTACGGCCCATGGTGGTCATGTACCGACTGGTCTGAGTTCAGCAGGATCTGGAACCGCCCGGTGTACAAGTTTTTATTGCGTCACGTCTATCATTCGTCCATTAGTGCCTTTAATTTGAATAAGGGCCAGGCGGCTGCGGTTACGTTTATCATTTCGAGCATTGTGCACGAATTAGTGATGTACGTAATTTTTGGAACTTTGCGGGGCTACCTACTTTTACTCCAGATGTCGCAGCTTCCTTTGATTATGATTAGTAGAACCAAGTTTATGAGAAACAAAAAGACATTGGGCAATATTATCTGCTGGTTCGGATTTATTTCTGGGCCGTCGATGATATGCACGTTGTATTTGGTATTTTGAAGATGTTTTTTTTATTATTATTATGATTGTTGTTGTATTGGCTGAGTGGTTTTCTATTTTGGGCTTATCACCTGTTTGAGCTACTGTTGTGCTACGCAACCCACTTTTTTTCATTATTATTTTTATTTTAGTAATGAATGATAGATTATACCTTTTTGTACTCAGATGAGATACCGCAAACACCGCGACAATCCCCCATAGTTAATTTCCTAATACGGGAATTTTTACGCTCGTAATCATGCTCAATAATTACCAAAACTATCAGTTTATTTTCGTAATTAGTTGTGGGGAATGCCGGCCGCCTGAGTGCGACACAACCCACCCCCCCAGAATTGGAGAAAGCTCCCCATGTGCCATATATAGCACACATCCCCTTCCAGATATCCAATGTATAGCTAACACAAGAATCATGCATGCTCCTGGCACATACAATGGAACCACCACGGCGGTTCTGGGCATCGTTAGCTTGGTGATGACAATCAATAATGGCGCAGATGCAGGCACAGGTGTCAAGCACTTGGTTGACATCTGTCACAACATGATGGGAAGAATTCCTGAAGTTATTACCGTATACACGTTGTCACGTCAGAACACCGTGTTTGGTAACTCTCCCACCCGTTCAGATCTTGCGCCGTGCATCATCTTCACGGTGTTGTTTTTCATCATTGGCTGCGTCCATACCTTGATATTTGTCATTAATCAGTCGCGTGGCCACTATTTCTACCTCTCGCTTTCTTGGATCTTGTATAGTGTGATGAGACTCTTGGGGTTTGCCTTAAGAGCCGTCTGGTCCATCAAAAGAACCGAAGTCGGTTACGGATTAACCAGTGAAATTTTCTTGATCTTACCATCGATGATCATTGTTTCCAACAACTTGGTATACACTCAACGACTTTTCACTTGGAGACATCCAGTCGGTGGTTCTAGAAGCCTCTTTTGGAACTTTATGTTAAGTTCGTACGCCATGTTGATTGTCTTTATTGGAATCACGGTTTTCGCGTCGTTTGTACCATACTTTTGGTTCTTGAACCACAAAACTTACCGTGCCTACCAGGACGTTGTGAAAATGACAACCATCACCACGTTGACCTTCACTATCACTTCGCTTTGTTTGATTGGATTGTCGTTTTGGTCTCCAACCAAGAAAGATGAAAGATTGTACACCTTCCAACCATGGTGGATTGAATCCTTTAGCCCTTTTTACTTTGTGAAACATGGCGCAGCTCAGGAAGCTGCTGAAACCTTTATGAAGAGAAACAGTAATCACAGACATGCTATACGAGTGATTGCTGCTACCCACCACAAATACAACATGGTTGAGGGCTTAACCAACGAAAGAGGTACTCTCAAGCACAATGTCTCCTACATGCTTATTATTGTCTCCACGGTGCTTATCTTCATAGGAGCGATTTGTCGTGCTATTGCTGCGTTTCTCTCAGAAGAAAAATGGAATGAAAATCCTATTTCTCATCCAGTGGCCATGTACATTTGCTGGGGAGTGTTTGAAGTGATTATCAACTTGTTATATATTGTATTCCGTTCCGACTTACGGTTCTACAGACCCGATAGACTCCCCAAGAAGGTCAGAGATATAATCACCGCTCAACAGACACTTCCTGTCTCCGATATCGAAGACGAAGATGACGATGAACCATATGCCAAGCTGGGTTACTTCCCACACTCGGACTCGTTCAACAATTACAGTGGTGCTGGCAGCCATCATACAGATACCAGCGAGTTACGTTTCGAGTCTTTTCAGTCGGTAAATCCACCTGTGCGTCGTCCTCCACCAACGGACACGCCACCATACCCATTGGACCCCAAGCATAGCCGAGAACATGGCGATGCTCTGTCTGATTTTAACTTTTGATGAATATAAATTGACTTCATGCAATATAATAAATGAAAATTATAAACCAGTTAAAAAAGGTATCGAAAAGGGGAACGGCCGCCGCACAGGTTCCTTGGACTCTTACCCGATTAGGCATGTGCAGCCAGATTAAATGAAGGACAGCATTCTGCAGGGCACAGATAAGCGCAAATAATGTCCTTTTTTTAGCGGATGTAATAAAAAAAAATTTCATTGATTTGCAATAATATATAAAAAAAATTTTGGTTTAAATATGGAACAAAATGGACCCCCCTCGACAAATTATTCAAGTAAATTTTTCAGACTAGTTTTTTTTTTATTGTAGAAAAGAAGAAGAGAAACAATGTCTGCCGAGTTAACGCACCCTTCGATTAAGGATGGCTGGTTTGCTGAAATTTCCAACACAATGTGGCCCGGTCAGGCCATGTCTTTGAGAGTTGAAAAGATCTTGCACGTTGAGCAATCAAAGTACCAAGACGTTTTGGTTTTCAAGTCTACCGACTACGGTAACGTTTTGGTTTTGGACAACTGTATCCAAGTGACTGAACGTGACGAGTTCAGTTACCAGGAAATGATTGCTCACTTGGCTTTGAACTCGCACCCAAACCCCAAGAAAGCCTTGGTTATTGGTGGTGGTGACGGCGGTGTATTGAGAGAAATCTTGAAGCACGACTCCATCGAAGAAGCCTGGTTGTGTGACATTGACGAGACGGTTATCCGTGTTTCGAAGGAGTTTTTGCCAGAGTTGTCTAAAGGCTACAACGATCCCAGAGTCAAGATCCATATTGGTGATGGGTTCAAGTTCTTGGCCGAATACAAGAACCAATTCGATGTCATTGTGACCGACTCCTCGGACCCTGAAGGCCCTGCTGAATCTCTCTTCCAGAAACCTTACTTCCAGTTGTTGCACGATGCCTTGACCGAAAAGGGTGTTATCACAACCCAGGCCGAGAACATCTTCTTGCACATGCCAATCATCAGCAAGTTGAAGAAGGACTGCAAGACTATTTTTCCGGTTGCAGAGTATGCCTATACCTTGATTCCTACCTATCCTAGTGGGAACATTGGATTCATGGTGTGCTCCAAGGACCCTCAAGCAGACGTGACCAGGCCGGTCCGTTTCGACTGGAGTGACGAGTTTATCAGTAAAAACTTGAAGTACTACAACGCTAAGATCCACGAAGCCTCGTTTGTGTTGCCAAACTTTGCCCACGAGATTTTAAACAAAGAATGACATCGCTACATTGACTTAACTATTGCCTGAGTTCCTGGACCCACCTGGAATTCAAAAAATAGAGCAGTGCTGCTGGTGCTCATTTTCTTGTATGTGGTGCTATGGTGCTGTTGGTGCTCGGTTCTCATGCGAGGAGTTCCTGGTGCTGCTGTATATTATGTAGTTACGATGTTATGATGAATGTTTAATGTCTCAAATTTATTGTAGGGCAGCAGTGCAAATTGCAAATTGCAAATTGCAAATTGTAATCCTGACGTCATTGATTTCGTCAGTTGACAATTTTCTGCAGGAAACAGCAAGATTTTTAGCGCTGTAAAATCTATATATATTTTTTTTATTTCATCTGTAGTATTGGTCCCCACATTTTCCGTAATCGGTCCACTCCCGATCTGGCATGTTCCTTCAAAGTTGGAACGTTACATAAAAGTACAGTAGCTCCGCATTCGTCCAAGCCTCCATACCTAACCCTGTGATTTGCATAGCCGCGGTCATTCTTTTTGTCTTATCGGTCGTAGATTGATCACGGACGGCTTTGTAATCAGCTGGGGCTTTTTTTTCGTATTTTTCTATAAGCCAAGACTTTATCGCTTATGGTACTCCGTGGTCAAAAGCCTTTTCCCTATAAGAATGCAGCACTGTCCCCCGTGTTTCTTCTGATTTTTGTAAAATCACACATGGCAGATTCATCTAAAAACTCATTCGAAACCGACGCATTCAAACCTATCAAAAAGGAACCCCATCTCAAACCCGATATGGTCCTCAAGGACTTTGCTCGCGAATACCCCACGCCACCATTCAACGGGTACCAGAGCTTTATTTCGAAGATGGGCTCGATTTTTGGCAGCTGTGGGATTTTCTGTTGTCTCTGTAATAATCCCTACAAGGAAGTCGAACAGGGTGAAGTTGGTTTGGTTCAGACGTTTGGTGCGTTGTCCAGAACAGTCGAGCCCGGATTATCGTATGTTAATACCTGGTCGGAAAAGTTGACCCGAGTCTCGATCAAGATCAATATTCGTGAAATTCCGGCTCAAAGTTGTTTCACAAGAGATAACGTCAGTGTGGTCATCACTTCAGTGGTGTACTATAACATTATTGATCCACAAAAGGCTATTTATTCCATTTCAAATATCCACGATGCAATTGTCGAAAGAACCCAAACAACCTTGAGAGACGTCATTGGTAATCGTGTGTTACAAGACGTTGTTGAAAAGAGAGACGAAATCGCGGTGGCAATCGAACACATCATCTCCAAGACCGCGTTCGACTGGGGTGTCAATATCGAGTCGATTCTTATCAAGGACTTAAGCTTACCTGACAAGGTGAAATCTTCGCTCTCAATGGCTGCTGAAGCCAAACGGATTGGTGAAGGTAAGATCATCAATGCAAAAGCCGAAGTCGAGTCGGCCAAATTGATGAGAAAGGCTGCAGATATCTTGGCCTCGAAGCCAGCAATGCAAATCAGATACTTGGACGCTCTCCAGAACATGGCCCGGAACTCGGGAGCCAAGGTTATCTTTATGCCATCGTCACAGGAAGTCGAAAAGATGGCCACAGTTAATATTGGCAACAGTGACGAAAAGGGAAGAACTTCTAATTTGGATGAGGACCAGGAATGGGCCGCGGCCATGAGTCCAAATACTACCGGTATCAATAATCAGAGACACATTATTGATACGATTGCGTTGCAAGAATCGCTTTAATTGACATGATTTTTATGTAATATCGAGTTTAATTCTTTTCCTTTATTTGCTTTTAATGATTTCTTTTCTTGATCCAACAACGTTGTAAAAGTAGAAGTACAGGTATCACGCTGGTCCAATACTCGTTGGTAAAACTTGCCGTCGTCCTCTGATTCCAGATCAGATTTGGATTCTGAATTTACAAGTTGTTTTCTTTTGTTTGATTCTTTGAGAATCAGAGCCAAGTACTTTGACTTCTTGGGTGTTTCTGGCACCGGTTCCAGCTTGTCTTCAAGAACCACTGGTTCTTGTGGTGCAGATGCAAATTGGTGCTCGATTTTACGGCGCTTTTTGTCCATTTTCAGCTCAAACGATTCGTCTTCGTCCGAAGAATTGCCAATAACATTTTTCACCGTTACTTTCGGTCTCTTTTGCTCCTTTTTCTTGAGCTTAAACATTGGGTTCGGGATAAGTGGTTGTAGATTGGCAATGTGAAAAAAAAAAAATACATTGCAGGTTATCAACCCGCATTTCGTCCCAAACTTTACAACACCTGCAAAACGAAACCAACCGAACCTCACCAGCGTCCCCGGCCATTGTCACACGCAAAATCACTACTTTTCAAAGCGTGTTTCTGTCCAATAGCGTTTTGTTTTGAAGCCAGTGTCACTGTCCGTGCTGTGCCATCAACGTCCTCCTTCTTCCTCCCTTCCTCACACCACCCACAGCTCGCACACCACCCGCGCTCCTCGACACGAAACCCGTCCGCTGCCGAAATGAACAACTCCGGTTTTGACTGGCTCTCGCTCTCCAATAGCATCCCAAACGATGGAGCAGCTTCACCGGTACCGCTGGTTTCGTTTGGCACGCCGGCACCGGCCCCAGCGCCCGCACAACACCAGTTCCGCAGCTCGTCGCTTGATCTGCTTGCTGATCCGGCGCTGACGGCGCCCCACGCCGCCTACAACCATCACCGCAGCGTGGAAAACTTCCGTGAACCACCAGCAGTGCCTCCCAGCCGTCTTGGAGAGCTGCTGCTGCTGCTGCTAGCAAACGATGCCGATTTCTCTACCGTGCCACTCTCACTAACGGCTCAGGAACTCACCCACCAGGAATCCAAAACGTATATGCGATGGTACAGCGATATACTAGCGCGCACCAACAGTCGAACGATTACCATGAGCGACGTATTTATGTTTCTCAACAATTTCAAAATCTCCGCATTGGGAAAGGAAGCGATCCAGCGTATCTTCAACAAAATCCTCCATTCGATCAATATCGGCGAGTTCTTTGCACTTCTACGGCTTATCAGTCACACCTTGATGGGCCAGGAACCAAGTAGACACTTAATCAAGATCAGGGCACCCGTTCCGACACCACCATCAATCCTCTCCAAAAAGAGACAAAATGACGATGATGGCAGCGATTCCTACGAACCCGTTCCCCCCTCAAGCCAATCAGATCCTTCCAAACCACTTGATATAGACAGTTTCACGCAATTCATGCTTACAGGAGAACGCCCTGACGACCTGCCAAAGGTCCGCAGACCAAAAAAGCTCAAGTCAGTCAAGTTCAGCGACCAGGTAGTTACCGATATCCACGATCTGTTGTCTCCACAAGTCAATTCTCCCATTGAATCGCCCCAACCACAACAATTGGACTACTCGTTACCAATGGACCAGCTCCTAAAGCTCAAACAGCAGAAGCAACAACAATGGCAGCAGCAGCAGCCCCAGGACGACGAAGAAAAGTCGGTGCTTAGAGACATGGAGTCTCAGATCAACCATTTCCAGAATTTAAACTCGGTCGATGCCGCTTCCATTGACGGCGTACCGGCAAGCCTACACTTCCACGACGGTTACTCGACCGATAACTTATTACGGCCTGCGGTTTCTACGTTTAGCCCGCTGCCAGAACCGCAATTGCTAAAGCCAAACATGACAGGACCGGCGCAAATGGCCGAGTATTACCGTGCCCACAACGATATCTCTCCGTTACAACCCAACGTCACGGGACCAGAGGATATGGCACGCTATATGGTTCCTGATGTCCAGCAACAGTCGGCTGATTTACCCAAAATCTCTCTCCAGTCGTTCACCAGCCAAATGACGGGCAACACGTTTTCAAATACCCTCCAGAACTCGCGTGTGGCCAGCGACAGCTCGCCATTACCGCCTTCCAACGATAATTGGCGCAGCGGGACACCAGAAAAACAGCTTCCGCCCCCACCAGTACCTTCTACGCGGCGTACACGATCATCATCGTCGCCTACACCGAGAATGAGCTCGCCGTTGGTGCCAGGAACCGGATTCCCGCAGAGCGCCGGCTCTTCTGCGACTCTCCAGCCACCGCCAGTGTATGGTGGTGCTGCACCAGGACCTTCACGGTCGCCAATGAATGGTTCTGGCCGAGGAGCACCTCCACCGCCACCTCCGTCAAGAAGAAGAATGACAGTGTCTTCAACAACATCAACACCAACCTCAGGTGCACCAGCGCTTCCGCCAAAGGTCTCCAATAATCCTTACAGTGATGCCAACTACAATGGCGAAGGGGACAGTACGGCTCATATATTAGACGATTTAAAGGCATTACAAGCAGAAGTTGATAGAATCAGGCACATGACGGGAGGATTTTAGAATTGTTCTTGTTGTTTCGGCTCTTCAGCACGAGCTACCAAGTTCCGGAGAAAAGTTCGAGAAAACACGTCGATTGCACGTTCTTTTGAGTCAGTAACCCTAAGTTCTTTGATAAAGTCGTAGTAATGCAATGTGATATTGAGTCCTGCCTTTGGTGTGCTGATGGTCGAGAGTCCAAAGTAGCCACTGAATCCAATATCCTGGCTGAACCAGAGCTCTTCAACCTCGACATCGTTTGCTTTGATGGTGTTGTTGCCGAGGTTTGACAATGCTGACGTGGACAACTTGAGGTTTTTGAGGCGGTTTTCAAGGAATTTGAATGCATTGACGTACTTGAGAAAGCCAAACGACATGAGACCCTGCTGGATCTTCAGGTCAGCCAATCCTTTGCTCAAAATATCGATGGGTTTATCGAGCGGGGCTGTTCCCATGGGTGGAACCGTGATGGTTTGTTCGCAGACACAATAGTTGAAATCCATATTTTCACCGGGGAAAAAGCGTCTGCAGTTGATGGCGATTTCCATCGACGAGGAAAAAGGTTTGCTGGAGATGCTAGGAAACACAGTTTGTTCAAAAGTCTGCAAGGCCACTGCCGACAAGTAAGGAGTTAAGGTCCATTGTTTTGCTCTCAAGTGGCGAATTATCTCGGAAACTTGGCCTGGATCGAGATGAAGGATCTCGAAGTTGAGGTTTTCTCCTGGTTGCTGGGTCTTGTACGAAAATAACGGATACTTGGCGAGGACTGGATTTGTCCAGCGGTTCCAAAGATTGAGGAGCCATTGTGGCATTCGACTTTGTATGAGCCTAAGAAGAAGCTGCCAGTACAGAACATGGACCACGGATCCGATCTGGTCGAAAGTGGGAGGTAACGGAGGCAAGTTGTCGTGGTCTGTAGCGTAATCAAGCACGATTTTCAAAGGCTCGAGAAGATCGAGCGTTTGTTGTAGAAATGAAATTTGGTGAGCGAGTTCACGGTGAAAATTGATACCGCAGTTGCCGTCTACCAAAGCGTGGTCGGTGACAAAAGAGATGTACTGTTTGTTGTTGGTGTCGGACGCAATCACGAGTGTCCATAATGGCTTTTCAGCGTTCATGGGAAAACGGATCGTGTTAAGATATTTTGCGTATTCTCCGTCGAAACCAGCGATCTGCAGCTTGTAGCGAATCACATCATTCGCTTCAATGTGGTCAACTGCTCGCTTGAAGTAATTCTTGCCGTTTAATTCGGAATCGTCGCCGTCGTACGTCTTAAAGAAGTTGTACGCGAGTTGAGGATGTTTGAGTACAATGTTGCGTATTGCATGGGTAAGAACAGCATGTGAAACATGGCAGTTGTATGTGGCGGTAATGTTGAAGTTCGAGTAGAGTTCTTTGAGGTTTCTACATAAATAGTAGCTTTCTTGAAGTGCAAGTGGTTGACTCATGGAAGAAGAAGAAGAAGAAGAAGAAGAAGAAGAAGAAGAAGAAAAAGATGGGGGAGTAATTATCATCTACAAAATTTAGAGGATTAAATACAAAATTATGAAAATATTGAATATCAAGGAAAGAAACAAAGAAATAACATAGACAGAACAATGTAGAGATAAAAAGAGTTTTTAATAAGAGAAATAAAAGATTTATAAAGTATAATTAACATTGAATGTAACAAGATTCGTTGAATCTTTTTTCTATTTTTTTCATTTCTAAACATTTCTCCCATTAATAAACAACAAAAGCTTCACTAGCTCAGTTGGCAGAGCGTCAGTCTCATAATCAATTGGTTGTGTGTTATCTGAAGGTCGACAGTTCGAACCTGCCGTGGAGCATATTTTTTCCTATCTTTAAAAACCTTTTTTTTTAGGAAATTGTTTCCTGCAGGATTTGAATGTTTACAAACAAATCCACAACGCGGTCTCACCGAAGCTACTCGTTATCACTTGTTGTTGATTTTTTTAAAGACCCAAACACCGCCAAATCGTGGTTGGCGTACCTCACGATGTCCAAATATTCCTCTTCTCCTCGGACAGGTGCAAAACGACAGTTTTCCCACGAAGATGACACGTTTCTTCCTCCAGCCTTGAGCTCCTATAGCATAGCACTCCTCAATGATACCACGAAAAAAATGCATAACGTCACCGGAATCTACGAAATTGACTTTCCCGAACGAAATCTGGTGTTGATGGACAAGCTCAGTGTCCATTTCAAAGAAAACCAACATAATAATAACATTAATATCAACACCTCATCGCACTCCATCTCCCAACACAACTACAGCCAACATTCCGCGTCAGAAGACGACTTGATGGACGATTCTCCGCCCCAGACAACTCTAGCAACTACCAGCGGTAGCGGCAGTGGCAGTGGCGGTTCTGGTTCCTCGCGTGTACATACAATAAAACGAATCAGAGGAACTCGACGGTTCGGAAAGGTTTTAGGACCACCCAAAAGGGCATCTCGAGTCAGCGACCATGAAAACATCGAGCTTGAACCGATGGCAGAGTCGCCACCGCCCATAAAACTGCCAGTTGTCACGAAATCGCCAATTAATTCGTTAAATAACGAAGGGTTGCTGCTCAGAAATTCGTTGGGAAAGATTGACGGAAACCTCTTCTCGAAAGAAAAGGAGAGTGAGATCCGTCGCCGGATCGACGAACAAGTACTTCTTAACCAATCACAAATGAGATCTGAACAGGAAAACCAGAATAACCAGGACCACAAAATAGCATCCTCATCTACGTTAGCAAAGGATAGAGTACCGTTGACTAACGTTCCCATATCTAACTTCAACTACGAAGCTGATCCTTTTCGCAAGCCGAAAACACCCAAACCTGCAATCAAGGAAGACTTGGTACATAAAAGGCCGGCTCCAGCACCTCCCCTAGCACCCCTTGCTGCTCTATCAGACCCTACACCGCTTCCTCCATCCTCCAATGGCGAACACAGAAAGAAAATGATTGTTATCAACGGCAACCAGTACGAGAAACTTGAGTTACTAGGACGTGGAGGGTCGTCCAAGGTGTACAAGGTAAAAGCAATAGCGAATAACCGACTCTATGCCATCAAGAAAGTGACGTTTGACCAATTTGACGAATCGTGTGTTAAAGGATTCAAAGGGGAAATCGACTTGTTGCTCCATTTACGCGATGCTGAGCGGGTTGTCAAGTTGGTAGACCATGCAATTGGCGAAGGTTCGATCTATTTGGTGATGGAGTGCGGCGATATCGATCTTGCGCATGTGTTGCAGAACCGGCTCAGTCTCAAGAGTCCGTTGGACCTCAACTTTGTCAAGTATTATCTGATTGAGATTCTCAAATGTGTTGAGGCCGTACATGCGGCTGAGATTGTTCATAGCGACTTGAAACCGGCGAATTTCCTCTTTGTACGGGGCATGTTGAAGATTATAGACTTTGGGATTGCCAACGCCGTGCCGGACCATACAGCAAATATCTATCGGGAGTCGCAGATCGGTACTCCTAATTACATGGCACCAGAAGCGTTGATTGAGATCAATCAGGGCTTGTCACAGGAAAAGAATACCTGGAAGGTTGGTAAGCCCACCGATGTATGGTCGTGTGGATGTATCGTGTACCAGATGATCTACGGCAAGCCTCCGTATGGAGGATATTCCGGGAATCAACGGATCATGGCGATTATGAATCCACAAGTCAAAATCAGTTTCCCCAACAAGTCTGGCAATGTTGTAGTTCCCGAAAGTGCAATTGAATTTATGAAAAACTGTCTTGCCCGTAATCCAAGTGAACGGTGGACCATCAAGCAGTGTTTTGAAAGTGATTTCTTGAAGCCAAAGATTGTTAGCGAGAATTTTGTCCGTGATTTGGTGCATTCGGCGGTGAACTACGGCTACAACAAACGGGTCAATGGCGAAGGGCCCATGACAACCGACGTTTACGATGCATTGGTGGACTCAGTGCTTGCACAGATCAAGAACCTCAACTACGGTTACTAGCATAATCAATATCATTCTTTTTTTTGTTTTAGTTTTACATAATTTGTAGAGGTTAGCGTGGACCCAACTTGGCCAAAGCTCTAGCACCTTCTTCTTGCCATTCCTGTTTGCTGATCCACATATGGTCCTTGTCGGCCATGATATTTGCCAAAACAGCCCCTCCAATGAAAACCATGTGTCTTCTTCTTGGAGGATCTTCGATTCTGACCTTGAATTTGTCTAATCTCGTGGGGTCGCCGTGGAGAACTTTGGTCAACCATAATTGCTTCAATTCCTTCTCTAATCTCGAAGGCAAGCCAGGATACATCGAAGAACCACCAGACAACACAATGGCCTTGAACAATGAAGATCTGATGTCGACATCGGCACTCTGGATCGTGTTGAACAACGTTTCACCCATACCAGGGTTTTCGTTATCAACAAGATGAGGCTGGAACAAGCATTCAGGAGCCTGGTACCGTTCTGAACCAACCTTAATAACTCTACCATCAGGCAATTCGTACTGTTCAACCAACGTGGTGGTTTCACGTGCAAGTTTGTCGTCCAAGTTCAAGTCGTACGAAACATAACATAACTTTTCTTTGATTTGGCGTGCGGTTTCAAAGTCGGCTGTCCGGTTGAAGGCATAACCACGGCGCAACAACAAATTTATCAAGTGTCTTGTGACGTCTCTACCAGCCACATCCAACCGTTGTGTCAAGTGGTTCAACACTACGCTCTCGTACACTGGAACTATGTGTGTCACCCCGTCACCGGAATCAACCACAACCCCGGAACTCAAACCTTGTGCATACAACGCCAACACTGCTTGAATTGCCACGTAAACACCACCAAACTGGTACTTTTCAAACATAACATCACACATTGTTTCACGGTTCTTCAACGGGTTCTTAGGAGGTTCGGTCAACAAGATCTTCTCGCCCTGCGTTGGGATCTTCATCCGTTCGTAGAAAGCATAGTCCCACAAGTGTTCCATGTCTTCCCAATTCTTGATTATCCCGTTTTCCATCGGATAACTGATCTGGAGCAATGATCTCACGTCGCTGGCTTCCGAACCACACATGATGTCTTTAATCTCCACTTCGGGCAGCAATAACACGTTTCTTTCTTCAGCCCTTAAAATCGGTCTCCCAACAATCAGGGGAAACGTGTGGTCTGGAAAGTTGGTGCCGGCTCTGCCGATTTTGACGAAACCCGTACCTTGGTCGAGAACTGGTTGGTTAGTCAGATGTATTGGGAAAGAAACAGAAAAACAGGCAAATTCATCGCAAACCTCCCCCCACCCCCATATTGTATAAAACCATTGCCACAATGTCTCTCATTTAAACTTGTTTTAACGTACCAATTGGCTGTCCACTCATATCTATTTGTCGTTTAGTGGCGGACTTTCGCGGTGCTGGTGGATTTAAAGTGTTGGCGACTGCGACTGCGACTGTGACTGCGACTCCTCGAGACATCGCGACAATGTCTCCAAAATCTTACCAAAATCTACAAACTTCCTTTACTTACTATTCTTGTTTATTACTTCTTAATTTCTTCTTTTATTCTATCTTTGTATTTGGATTCATGTATGCAAAAGTCAAGTAAGACGTATGACTCTTGATATCCGCTTCAACCTTCGTGACATCGCGCCACGAAAACTGTTCATCTCCTTCCTTGATCCGCGTTCCTTTACCAAACGGATTGAATCCCTTGCCCAAGTTCTGGAATTCCTGTTCTGGTTCTGGTTCTGGTTCTGGTTCTGGTTCTTCTTCATCTCGTTCTCTCTTTTCTCCTAATACTTTTACTGTGCGTCTACTTTCGATTCCTTGACTCTTTCTTGCCTGGATATCTTTAAGACGCTTCACCACGTCTGTGATATCACGAACCATGTCTTTACGGGCCTCCCAACGCTTACCAGCAACCTCCACCATCTCAATATTCACCCAGTCATGTTTCTGGAGCGCTTTAACGGTCTTTTCGACCTGTTCAATACACGGCAGGAAACAACAAATCCCCACGCGGCTCGTTTGCGAAATGACGGCAGGAAGATGTGGAATTGCCGTCCATGGCGACGGCAAATCAAGGAAAACAACATCACCATTGATTCCTCCCTGTTTCTGGAACGATTCAGGGATGTTTTCGAGCTGGAACCCGTCATTACACACGTCACGGTGGGTGATCAAAGTATTGACGAGTCCGTGTTGGTCAAATTCCTTCTTGGCTTCCAAGAAACGGGGTTCATGGAACTCATACGAGAACAAACGGCCTTCCAAGCCCACGGTTCGAGCAAAAGAATGGGAGAACGAACCGGAACCGGTCCCGGCCTCCAAAACACGGGTGCCGCTGGTAACATTAAGGCGTTGGATGATGTACGAGGAATCTTGGGTGTACACAATCTGAGTTCTGTGAGGGAGAGAAAGGGTCCATAGTTCTGGGGTTGGGTAAAGTAAGTGGATGAAGCCGTAACCTTTTGCGCCTGGCATTTGGACGCCGTACTTTAAGCCAATCATTTTATCGTGTTCAAAGTGGCCAAAACGGGTGTTAAGGATCTCACCTTTGGTGACAGTGACCGGCTTGATGGTGCCTCTGCTGATGAACGCAAGCACCAAGTCGCCTTCTTCGATGTGTGTTTTGTATGAGTAGAAAGACATGCGATGAGATCGATTTTGAAAATGGATGCGAAAGAAAAGAATAAATTTGAACCTGACAAACAACTATCAAAGAAATTGATATGGAGAATTTAGAGAAAGTAAAGAAATTAGAGAAAGTAAAGAATTAACAGAGAATTAACAGAGAATTAACAGAGAATTAACAGAGAATACAGAATATTTATAATCAGTGAAGTAAACTATTTCTTTAGAGAAAATGATAGAAATATTAAAGATTCAGTGACTTTCAATCATTCACTCCTTCACTTCACTTTTTCACGAATATTCACTTAATTCCAGCATAATCATAGTTTTCTTGTTCCATTTTTCGTCATTTCTATTTTCCTTTTTCTACCTTCCTTCAGTTACAGAAAATTTGTCACAGTCGATTTTCATCATCCTCAGCAATCCAATTTTTCTCCACATTCAACTAAAGATTTGGATTCAAATGATAAATTAAAACTATTTAAAACTATTTAAAACTATTCCATTCGATAATTGATTTAATTTCTTTATTTTCTTTCCTCTTTCTTTATTTTCTTTTCTCTTTCTTTTTCTTCTTTCTTCTTTCTTCTTTCTTCTTTCTTCTTTCTTCTTTCTTCTACTTCTCATCTTCATTTATCAACACTTTTTTTCGAGACTTTTTCAACGAAAAAATTCATCCGTCATGACAGAAACTGGCCCCAACGTCGAGGACTTATACTTGGAGACATACGCATTTACCACCGCCGCAGCGATAGTCGGCTCAGTGGACAGAAAGATCTTTGTGTTGTTGAGAGATGGAAGAAACATCTTTGGGATCTTGAGAACATTTGACCAGTTCGCCAACTTGGTGTTACAAGATACCATCGAACGGATCTATTTAACAGACGACTCCCAGGACAAACCCCTGCGTTTTGGAGAAGCGTATCGTGGTGTGTTTATGGTCAGAGGTGAAAATGTCGTCATGATGGGCGAGTTGGATATCGATCGTGAGGACGACCACTTACATGAATTGCAACAGGTACCATTTGAGGCCGCCGAAGCCGAGTTGAAGCTGCAGCAGACGTCACGGATTCGCAACGAACAAGTAAAGACGAAAGTGTTGTTAGAAAAGGGTTTGATCAACGACTTTTCCCGCTCGGACTTGTACTAAGCCCAGCAGGTCGGGCATTGTATAATAATATAACAAAACAAACAGAACATTTACAAAAGTAGAATGGGAACAACACTGAAAAAAGACATTACTAGACACTAAACAACTAAACAACTGTTTAAAGTTTACGAAGACGTTCGCGTTGCTGTTCATACTTGGCAAAGAACTCGTCAACACGGCCAGCCTTTTTAGCTTCAGCACGGCCCAATTGGTTCAAGTGTGATTCATCAGGTCCGTCAGCAATACGTAACGTTCTCAGAAGCGAATACCAGTACGCAAGCTCGGTATCTTGAGAAACACCCTCGGCTCCAAACATTTGAATTCCCCAATCAATGATTTCAATAATTGTACGTGGCGTTTCGATCTTGGCCATGGCAATATCACGTTGGGCTTCTTTGGCATTCAGAATATCAATCTTGTGAGCAGCATTGAGCACAAGAAGTCGACATCTTTGGATATTGATCTTATGCTGCGCAAACGCATTAATATAACTTTCCCATTTCGCCAATGGTTTTCCAAAGATAATACGGTGGTTTGCACGCTGTTGGACCCGCATAAGCGTGAATTCACCTACACCAATCTGTCTCATACAGTGGTGGATTCTTCCCGGTCCCAAACGCAGCTGAATCAACTCAAATCCACGTCCGACACCAGCAAGCACCACATTGGGCATTTCGTCAGCAGAAACCTCATAGTTATCAAACTTGATCTCACAATGGCCATGAGGGGCATCATCGTATCCAAATACCGTCAAAGGTCTCACCACAGTGGCCCGGCCAGAAGCCACTGCCTTTCTTGCGTCCAAAACCAACACCGTATGGTTCGCATATGGATTGTTCGAGTCATCGGACGTCTTACACATCACCAACCACACCGAACAGCGTGGATCTCCGGCTCCAGATGCAAACCACTTGACTCCGTTAAGCACATAGTTTCCCTTGCTGTTTAAATCGGCACTGCACGCGATGTTGAGCGCATTCAGTGACGATGTGCCCTTTTCGGTCATCAAAAACGCCGACCGCATCTCCCCATCCAACAATGGACGGAGATACCGTTCCTTGTGGTAAGAATTACCGTACTTGGCCAAGAGCTCCATGTTACCGGTATCAGGAGCGGCTGTGTTGGTGGCTTCCGGAGCCACAAACGACATTCCCAAATACAGTGCCATAAGCCCGTACTCCAAGTTGGTATACCCAGCGCCTTCAGAATAGTGCTTGGACAAAAACATGTTCCAGAGACCCAATTCCTTGGCCTTTTTCTTCAATTTCTCGGTGATCTCTGGAGTTCTCGTCCACCGGACTTTGGGATCCTTCAGGATTTGGTCGTGGTAGATTTTGTCGGCAGGCAAACAGTACTCGGTGACAAAGTCCTTGGTCTTTTGGATGGCTTCAAGCCCATGTGGCGAGAGCTGGCTGAGAAAAATTGCTGGAATATCGTCCTTAACACTCATGATTGTTGGTTGTTAGAGACTTGAAAAAGGCCAGACAAATCCAGTCTTTATAAACGACTTTTTGTACCCCACATTTTTTTTTTTTTTTTGAGCCGAAGGAAGTGCCGGTCTCCGCGAGAACGTGAAAGTTTACAGATTGGATACGTTACAATGCAAGTTGGAAAGGTGAAATCCACCGCAACTTTACGAGAAAAAAAAAACAATAGATGAGAAATTGTTTTGCAGTTTGTAGTTTTTGCATGTTATTTCTTACAGGTTATCCTTCTTGGTTTGATCAAACTTGATTTTGCCTTCAAGCACATACAACCAGATGGATTTCGGCTCAGATACACCCAATATTCCCGACCACACGTTGTCGGAGAAACAGTTTCTTCTTTCAACCACCGACAATGTGCAGAAGAAGCAGGAGCTTAAGAACGAGATTCTTACTGCTGTTAAAAAGCACCACTTGTCGCCATACTACTCATACTTGTCTCGCGAGTTACCCGATGAATTCCCGCTCGATCAAGCAGTTTACAATGCTTCATTGGCCAAGAACGAAGCAGAAATTGCACAATTGAAGCTGAAGGTGAAGGAAGCCGAAGGTGATGATGAAACGGAGTTGGACGTGTTGTCAACCACCCTCAAGCTTGCGGAGTACTACACCACCATCGTGGACCACGACAACGCGGTGGAAACATACAAATTTGCCTTGGAGTTGCCACAGAGCACTGGTTCGAAGATCGATATTCTTTTGACGTTGACGAGAATCGAGTTTTTCTTTAGCGACTTTCCAGCGGTAGCCAAGTACTTGGACCAAGTCAAGGCGTTGATCGAAAAGGGTGGCGATTG
Source organism: Teunomyces lycoperdinae (assembly GCA_030574955.1). Taxonomy (NCBI): domain Eukaryota; kingdom Fungi; phylum Ascomycota; class Pichiomycetes; order Serinales; family Debaryomycetaceae; genus Teunomyces; species Teunomyces lycoperdinae. The sequence continues at coordinate 151,592 of JAJMFY010000011.1, forward strand.
GGAAAGAAGAAACAGATACAAGACTTACCATGGCATTTACTTGATGGCCACCAGACGGTTTGGTGAGGCTGCGACGTTGTTGATTGATTCTTTGGCCACGTTTACGCTGACGGAGCTCTGTAGCTACGAACAAGTGGCGCAATATGCGATCATTGCTGGTGTGTTGACATTAGATCGGGTTGATCTCAAGAGTAAGATCATTGACTCGCCAGAAATCTTGTCGATTTATTCTTCGGCGCCGGAATTGGAACCGTTGCTCAACTTGACCAATTCGTTGTATACTTGTCAGTACAACTACTTGTTGCAGTACTTGCTCGAGGTCTACGACAAGTTGTTATTGCCCAACAAGTACTTGCACCAACACGGTGGGTACTTTTTGCGTGAGTTGCGGTGCAAGGCGTACGGGCAGTTGTTGGAGAGCTACAAGCTGTTGAGTTTGAAGCTGATGGCGCAGAACTTCAATGTGAGTGAGGAGTATTTGGACCGGGACTTGTGCAAGTTTATTCCCAACAAGAAGTTGAACTGTACCATTGATAAGGTGAATGGGATTATCGAGACCAACCGTCCCGACAACAAGAATAACCAGTACCATATGTTGATTAAGCAGGGTGATGGGTTGTTGACGAAGTTGCAGAAGTACGGTGCGGCTGTGAAGTTGAGTGGAGCCGAAAGAGTGGCATAGAAATAATACAAATAAACAAAGAAGAGCAATTACAGTTGTAGAAAGTGTAGAGAAAAAGAGATCAAAACAAACTGGGAGCACCTGAAATCGAGTCAAGTCAGGAAACCAGAAAGGTAAAGAGAGAGCCCGAGCGGGAGCCGTGGTGATGTTTGATAAAATGGTGCGCGAAACCAAAGTAAAACACACAACTAGAAAAAAAAAAAAAAAACAGAAAACAGAAAACCTGATAATGGCTTCTTCTGTTCTTTATGTTGGGCAGATCCCGTACGACTGGGACGAGCCGACGGTGAAGTCGGTGGTTTGTGGATCTGGTCGTGTGGTTGATGTTCGGTTGGGCTTTGATTATGCCGGCAAAAACAAGGGTTTCTGTTTTGTAGAGTATGTGACGGCGAAAGATGCCCAGCGTGCCATGCTGTTGTTGCGAGAGATCAAGCTCATAAACCAGCATACACAACAGGTCAAGAAGCTTAGGATCGAATCTTCCAAGGAACAGATTAAAGGTAACGGTCCACTGGAAAGCAAGACCGTGATGAAGTTGGACCACAGCCGGTTACCACCGTACGTCCAGCTTCCTCCTGAAATGGCGCCTGCTACTACCGCCAAGGGGTTCAGGGGCAATGGCGGTAATTTTAGCGCGCCTCCCGTTAACTTTAGTGCGCCACCCGCGAATGTGATGCCGCCAAAACTCGCCGCCGCCACGAAAAACTTGCCGCAACCGCCAACCATTCCCCTCGGCGTACCGGATAAGATTAACGAGACATTGAGCCAGATCCCACCGGCGCTCTTGATCGAGCTTGTGGCCCAGCTCAAAAATATTGTCAGTGGCAAGGACCTTACACGTGCCTACGATGTTTTCCGGGTGCTGCCACAGCTTGCGACGGCGGCGGCGCAGGCGTTGCTACTTATGGGATTTGTTGACGCCGACGTGATTCAGGATTCTATGAAATCGGCACAAAACGCGCCCGCGCCCGCGCCCGTGGCGGTGGCCGTGGCCCCACCACCTGCGCTCGCGCACGCACCGCCACCAGTCTCCATTCCCACACCGCAGCCAGCCTACAACAACTACGTCCATCCACCGCTGCGCTGGCCCAACCTCCCGCCACACACGCAGGCCAAGTTGGCCCAACTCGCACCGGACCAGGCCGAGCTTATCGCCCAAGTGTTGGTACTTCCCCAGGAACAAATCGGTGGCTTGCCGCCAGACAAACAGTCCATGGTCATCAACCTCCGCAACCAGTACTTGTAATATATTAATACACATTAAATCTTTGGAAAAAGTCTAGAAAACAACAGTTTTTCTTTACTGCCTTTTTTTTACAACCTTTTTCTTTACTGCCTTTTATATTATCCTTTACTCCTTTCTTTACTGCCTTTTTTTTTACAACCTTTTATATTATCCTTTACTCCTTTCTTTATCATTTATCATACTTTGCTGATGGACCGTACGCTCTTTGTTGATGTTGATCTCGAGCCACACCGACTTCCCATGTGGCTCCACGATGTGCTTGAGCGGGCTCGTGCCGCCAACGAGAACCACACCACCAACACCCTGGCGCCTGCAGCCGCCATTGCCAACTTGAAAGAAGTCGATAACGCCAACCTCACCGAAACCGACTGTCCAATCTGCTACGAGTCGTACGACGCCTCGACCGCCAAATCATCTCCTCCTTCGCTGGCGTCCCCTCTGCTGCAACCAACTCCCTTCAATGATCCAGCCCTTTTTCTCCCTACAGACGAAACAGCAGAACACTATTCACGCTTCCCACAACGCAACTTGGCCACAAAGATCCCGATAGAACTCCACGATGAGTTCCCAGGCTACGAAAAACCCCAGACCCGCGAGTACCGCCACGTTCCCGTCCAAATGCCAACTTGCGATCACATCTTTGGCCAGTCATGCATTGTGGAATGGCTCCACGCCAGCGCAAACTGTCCGCTCTGCCGTAAAGAAGTCCAATCAGCAGGACATCACCCTACCTCTACCATTGAAGAAGAACTTCGTTCCCATATCGCCCTGGAACACTCTGACCTCGACTACACCCTCAACCACTTGGTCCACCACTCCACCGACGTGTTTCGCCCGCCTCGCCACCGTGGACTCTTTCCTACCTCCGTCAGCGATTCCCACGTCCGTCAGGACTGGTGCACGCCACGTATCCGCCTAGAATACCCGGATCCCGACCTCTTATTATGTGTTCCGTCACGCGATTCGTTGCCGGTTCGCAGAACTCGTTTCGGCATGGATTCACCGCCAGCACCGCCAGGCAGAACCGTACACTTTTCGCCGCATACCACCACCATCAATGACCTCAATACCGATCCGGAACGCACTACGGGGCGCCGGAGTCCTACATCGCCGCTTCCCGACCTCACGCAGTAAATCATAACTTCTTGACATTAGAATAAATACACTTTTCTACAAGTCTGGCTTGTCTATGCAATTGGTTTCTGGAACTCAGGCACCGCTGGTTCGACCTGTTTCTGGGGCTTGCGTTCAATGACACTCAAGTAGTTGGACGGAACGTATCCGACTTTGCCTTGTCTCGAACGCACCTTCCACCACTTGCTCTCGTTGCCCACGGGATCGAGTTTCGATAATATCGCCACGAGATCGTTGGGTTTGAGCTCGATTTCCATCTGCGGATTTTCAGGGTTGAATTCGTACAACGATTTGGCAAACTGGAGGTTTGCAGGGTCTAACGGCCCGTTTTGAGGAAGGTGTGCTTGTTGGCGGCGTTGCTGCTGTTCATTAAGTTTCTGGATTGCTTTGCTGAGCAAGTATGGGAAACCGATGGAGGCGGCGATGAAGATGAGGAGCGGTTTGAGCGAGATCCGGGGCTTTTTGGCGGCACCGGAGGCTTGCTTCTTCAAGTTTTCTTCCAACTTCTTTTGGTTCTTTTCAAACTTGGAGAATTCCTTGAGGTTCAAGCCGTAGTTGTACGTCTGGCCACTGATCTTGTACAAGATCTTCTTGACAAACTTGATGAGGGCAAAGATTCCGAGAAGAGACCCAAGTGCGTTCTTCAAGTTGCCAAACTGTTCGGCCAACGACACCATCGTGAAGAATGATGAATGCGTTGCCATGTAAGTGGCTTCCAACATCTGTGCAAACCCGCCAACCGCACCGATAATCGACTCGATAAGCTGAAACGTTGCCTGCGTACCTTCTGCGAGCCCACCACCGCCATTCATGCCGTTCATACCGCCATACATACCTCCACCCATTCCTCCATAGCCTCCGTAGCTGCCCATGCCATACATGGAACTGCCGTAGCCTCCCATTCCGCCGTACATCGAACTTCCGTACATTGAGTTGCCCATCCCACCATACATCCCGCCGTATCGTGATCCGTACGTGCTGCCGTAACCAGACGTGCCGTAACCAGAAGTGCCGTAACCAGACGTGCCGTAACCAGAAGTGCCGTATGCTCCACTTCCACCGTACGGACTTGTGTCAGCAAAACTGTTGATATCGCTGGCCAACGATGTGGGCCGCTCTGGCGCAGTAGGCGCTCCGGTCCCTGCGTTCTCTGTCAAAGACGCAGTAGCGCCTGTCAAAGGTACATTATCTCCGCTGCTTGCAGTTGCAGCAGACATCCCTGAAGCTACTTCCCAAGGCTTGGTTCTAGGCACTGAAGAAGACATTGTAGTTGGTTGAACTAACTTTGCGGATCTTCTTTTGATAATTTCAATGAACAAACGGTCACGTGATGCGGGGACCAACCCCTTCCCCTCCCATCATATGAACCCGAGGTAACAACACAGAAAGAGAGACATTATTTCCTACTAAGAAAGGGCTTTGATATCGTTATTTTAATTGTTTTTTTTTTGTTGATTGGATAATAATTTATTTTACGGGGTCATATTTTTATCATGGTAATGGTTCGGAAGAACTACTCAACCGATTCAAATGCAAATAAACGTCTGTGCCGTAGCCTTCCATGGAAATCAACTTCAAGTCTCCTCCAAAGTACTGAGCGTACAACCGAGAAATTGGGAGCCCGTACCCGAACCCCGCCATTGGAGCTTTAAACGAGGTCTGGTTATACTCCGGTTCCAAAACCGGTGTTTCGCTAACAGTAGTGTAGAGGTACGTCCAGATAAGAGGAATCTCACTCCGTGGAATACCGCCCCCTTCATCACTGACTTTAATAGCAATATCTTCCGCTCCCTCGGAAATAATCACCTTAATTGGCGGAAATTTCAAATCGTTGATGTCAATATCTTCCGGTTTCAATTTTGGGTTTTCGTCAAGCATTTTCTGCTTCAAGCGAGGCATATGGAACTCGATGGTGGCCCGGAGTGAGTTCTTGAGCGTCTCAAACAACATGTGGATCAAATGGCCTGGAACGTACATAAAATTGATTTCGTTCTGTGGAGCGACAAGCTGGATCTCTGGTGCCTCAAACAAGCCGTAATACTCCTCACAAATGTACTTTGCCGTTTCGATTGCATCCTCGGCAATTTCGCCAACATTGCAGTCGGTACAAACCACACCGACGTAATTAAATTTTTTCGGGGTGTTGTTGTTGCTATTGTTCTTACCGTTCAAAAACCTCGAGAGCCGCTGCTTTGTGGGCGACGCCTGCGCCATGTTCAATGCCAACTGTTGGCCAATCAACATCCGGATCCCGATCCGCGACATGTAGAACCGGTCCAAAAATGTCTGGATCTCCGAGTTCACCACCACTGTTTTGTGGGTTTGTTTCCATTCCTGGACACCTTGGGCCATCGTGGCGACGGTGGCATCGTGTCTCTTTTTGATTTTGACAAGGGTGTCGTTCACAAGCTTGTTGTAGTCGTACACTTCCTTCGGCCACACGATGTTGGTAGGGCACGGATTGTAATAAGTTTTTCCAAATGTCGGCGATGACACTGACACACTTTTGTCTGCAGCAGCTGCTGCTTCAGCTGCTGCTGCTGCTGCTACTGTAGCGTCTGTTTCGGGTGGTGGTGCAATGCGGACACCTTCAGACACAAGTTTGTCCCGGCCATAGTCGCGTTGATGCACTATTATCCCATCGTCGGAAAATACGTTGTTGATCGCCGGGTTTTCAACTTCGTGTGTAGCTGGGTTTGTATGTTCTTCTATCTCTTGTGCTCCCATAGCATTGCTGTACAAGAGCTTCCGTAATTCCGGCGAAATCTCGGGCTTCGGCAACTCCGTAAGTTCCTGGAAGGACTGGGCATACCAGTTCTTGACCTTATTGGTTGACGGCATTTCACTGAGTTTCAATGGAGCTGTGTCCAAGTCCTTGACCTTCAATGCCAACCGAATGGGCAATTCTTCGACAATAAACTGTGATGCAAGGAATATGGACCCCGGGCTGGGGCTGGGACCGAACTGAACCATCTGCCGGAGTGACACAGATGTCTGTTTGTACGAAGCATAAGTGAGGATTTTAGATTTGAGTGCTGACGTGAGTTCCCAGGCCGTACCCATTGTAGGAAAAAGAGTGGTGTATTCTTGACAATTCCTTGTCTAGATGAACGTGCAAAATAGTGCGTGAGGAAATACGGGGTGTGCGTCGGTTATGGAGACCGTTCCATGACACAGAAACAAAAAATAGAGTGGCAGACAAAAAATATAATAGAGGTAGGCCAACTCCTTGGTTTGCAAAACTGACAGTGACCGCACGAACCGGATCCATGGAAGGTTCGATGGAAGTGTTGTATACGAAAATTGAATGATTATCCACAATTTACAATGGAACCTCTGAACTTGCTGTCTCTATGGTATGGTACGATTAGAATCCCTACCAGCAAATGGACATACGGAAGGACGAACGGAACCAGTTTAGATAGTGTGCGAAAGATAACACCCACAACCCCGGCACCGAAAAAAAAGAATTTTTATTGCGGCACGGATGCTTTCCCCAGATCCGAGGAAAACTGGATTTCCGTTACTCCGAGCATGAATCACCCATCCATGACTCAGCCGGATCAGAGGGGGGGGGGCTGAAGTCGAATATAAATACGAAAGCAACTCCCAACCAATGTCATACCTCATCTACAAACAAACTTATCACTACAATCATAACATGGCTATTAACAGAATCTTAAACATAAACGCATACAAGACCGCTTCTAGATGCTGGATTCCATTAAGAAACAGACAGTTCCTGTCCAGACAGAGATGTATCAACTTTAACAATATTAACGAGGCTAATTTGGTGTCAAACGATGATGTGATGACTACAACCAACCTTGTGTCGCCAAGGGATGAAGAAGAGCTTTTTGAACCTACTATCTTTTCTTCTGAAGAAGTGTTTACTGCTGGTCCAGTTAACAAGGCTTGAGAGCAGAGTGTATCTGTGTATATTATTTATTGAACGAATTTATGAGAATTGAAAAACTTTTGGTAGAGACTAAGTGTAGCACGTGGCTGAAATTTATCCACAGATCAGGGGCTTTTTCTAGGTTCTGTCCGAATATCCAGAAAATTCCTTAGCATGTGATTTTTTTTGGAAAGTCCCTAGGATCCTGGATTACAGATTAATTTTTACAGATTGTGTAATTTACATATTAATTTTATTTACAGATTGTATAGGAGATCGGTGCGGCTTAGAATTTACATTATATGTCGCGATTATGACTCTCTTATCACGTAATACATTAACATGTCACTCCGTATTGCAGTAGGACAGCTCTGTTCGTCAGCTAATTTGGCCCAGAACGCACGAATTGTAACCAAACTTATCCAGAAAGCCGCTCAATTGAATATCGAGGTGCTTTTCCTCCCAGAAGCCACCGATTATTTATCACGAAATGCGGAGCACTCGCTTGAATTGGCAAGCAAGTCGCACCACGAGTTCGTTTCTGTGGTCCAGAACGCCGTGAAACAACTGAAATCTGACTTATCTGTTGCTGTTGGTATCCACGAGCCGACTCCCGAGCAAAAACGGGTCCGGAACACTCATATTTGGATTGGTCCCGGAGGAAAAATCGAGGCTCGGTACCAGAAAATCCACCTCTTTGATGTGGAGATTGCTAACGGACCGATCCTTAAGGAATCGAACTCAGTGGAGCCAGGAAATACCGTGGTTGAGCCGGTGGATGCCGGAGATTTCCGTGTTGGATTAGGAATCTGCTACGACATTCGGTTTCCCGAGTTGGCGCTCCGGCTCCGGAAATTGGGAGCCGATATTCTTACGTATCCACTGGCATTCACCACCAAAACTGGCAAGGCCCATTGGGAAACTTTGGGTCGTGCACGGGCACTCGATACGCAGAGTTACGTGGTGATGGCAGCCCAGTGCGGTGTGCACAATGTAGGCAGCGGTGGTGTAACGCGGATCAGTTATGGAGAGTCGCTTGTTATTTCACCGTGGGGAGAAGTGCTTGTACGTTTGAAGAAGTATACCGACACTTTAGAGCCAGATACTGATGGAGATTATTGGGAATTGGGCCATGCTGAACTCGACTTGGAAAGACTTCGTGAAGTCAGACGCAACATGCCCTTATTGGAACATCGGCGTCCAGATATCTTTGGTGAGTTATAGTTATTGGGAATCCAGATCTTCCAAAAGAAATACGTATTTTAGCTTAGCTGATTTATTGCAACGGCTGAAATATGCCGATGGTTCTATATTGAGTCTATTAATACCACAAAAACCATGGACGTGTTTTTCTGTCTGTTTTTCTGATAAGATGGCTGCACATTTTTTCTTTCCCAATGCGGTGAAGCGTCCACCCCTCACTTAAACGACAGTGCCAACAAAAAAAATCCCATGGAGAAGCAGAACAGAGGAGAAATTGACCCAGCGGCTTAAAAAAAAGGGGGGCAAAGAAAGAAAAAGAAGTGAGGAGATTGTGTTTGCCACCTCACCTCACCAGTGTGTAGACATAAACATAATCAAGATAAGGAAATGGCTGGACTTTTTATTGTATTGTATGGGTCAATTCCTAAATAGGGTACTTATCTTGAGTCTTGTTGGGCCGGAAAAATCGCGACCGGAAAAACTGTTGTGACACGCAAAATCAGACATAATTTCAACACTGCCTCGTGGCAGTGCACTCGCCATCACCTTCGGTCTGCAGCAAAATACAGGTATCTGCATACGATCGTATAATCAGACAGCATGCTTCTGTGGTCCACAGCCACAGATTTTTTTCCCCCCCTCGATTTTCTCCCCTTCTGGCCCCTTGCCAACAAAACAATATCTGGCTTTGGTTTTCAAGGGAGGGGAATGAATTATGAGTAACAACTGAGGAACATGAAAGAAAAAAACGAGGGCGCGAAAACAGAAAAAGAAGGGGAGGGGAACGACATAATGTGCTGCGGCACGGATTTACATTGCCTACTCCCCTCATTTGCACCCGTTTAACGTATAAATGGAAATGAATCTGTCGCCATTTTGCAACTTATCATCAAAGATAACATGTTGAAGTCGTTTTTAAGACCACTTACAAAAAAGAGTGTGCCACTGACTGCTGGTAAGGTAGTGGCTATCTATCACAATACTTCAGTGCCCATTTCCAACCATTTACTTAACAAGATGAATCAATTTGGTGCAAAGTTTGACATTGATGTCAAGACCAACGAGCGGTTATCGTTTAATGACTATAAGTTTATTATCAATGAATGTCTTGATATTCATCCCAAGAACAAGTCGATTTTACGTGAATTGTTGCAGAGCAATGAACCACAGCTTGCCGAGTATGGCAAAATTGAGGGCCCGGGTCCCATTGAACAGTATCCCATTATTATAGACTATGGCAACAAGCTTCTTGCCAACGACGAGGCGTCATTTGATAGAATAATGCAGAACTATTTACAGTGTGGCATCCAACACACAACCAATGGGAACATACGCTCGACTTTATCGAGCAACTATGTCACAACACCAGCGCCGGCGCCAAAGGAAAAAGAAAAGACCCACGTTAATTTGGTACACCCACATGTGGCTGAATTTGCGGATTTGTTTTAGGGAAGGTAATAGAATAATAATTAATCAACATAATCATAATTATAATGGAAGATGTAGAATTATGGAATTATCATAGTTGAAAGTATCAAGATTTTTTTTTTTGATTTTAATTGATAACTTATCAACATTTTTGCAATTTTATGAATTTCATTATATACAAAGAGAAAGTAATTAAAAAAACCAACTGAATCTGTTCATAACAAAGACTAATTAATCAATATAATCAATATATTAGATTCCCATTCTCTTGATGACGTATTCCTGGGCCACAACTCCCAAACTGACGTCCAAGCCGTCTCTGATCCAGTCCTTGACCCATTCGCTGGGATCAATCAACGCATCTTCCAGGTCATCGTCGTCGTCCAGTACGAGATTCAAGCCGGCTCCAGCCAACCACTTGGCCCATTTCAACGGGAATGCCTGGGTTTTGGTAACAATGGTGATGTTATTGGTGATATCTTTAAGAATGATGGTGAACGCAAATGAGTCGGAATTTGCGGCCTCAATCAATGTAGGTTTATCGTCGTCATCATCATCTTCTGGTTCCTGATTCTCCAAACGGGTAGTAATTGGCTGGAAAGAAATAAAGATATTGGAAGTATTAATATCCAGCTGCTGCGACGTTTCCTGGGCCAAAACCTTGTCGTAGTCCTTGATAGACGACTCCAAGTTGGCAAAACAGAGCTTTTCACCGTCAATCACCTTGCCGTGGAACATGTTGAGATTAATTTGAGACCGGTTTTCTGGCTGGGTGTCGTTATGATTAAAGTTGTTGACGGTAACTCTGATTCCTCCCTCGACCTGCGACATCACCCGAGTAAAGTTGTTGTATGCCAACTTGTCCAAGTATGCCACGTTGTACATGTCGTAGATGACAAGGATATTCAACAACTCGCCATCATGGGCAATTAGGCCCAGGTTGATCTGCTGGGTCATTGTCACCAACATCGAGTTCAACCGCGACGAAAGATTGTGCAACTGTTGTTCTGCCGACCCGAGTTCCGACCCGTTTTCCTCCAAGAACTTCTGCCTTTGTTGGTTCAATTGGTTTGTAGTTGTCAGAGCAAGCTGGTACGTTTGTTCGCCAATATTTTGGGCATTTGATGCGATTGTGCCCCAAAGGGACGATACTTTTGACGATCCTTTGTTGCTCCACCAGCTTGAAAGCTGGCCAATCGGATTGATATCAAGTTCCTCTGCAGATGAAAGTTCTTCTTTGGATTCTTCCTTGTTTTCTTCTTTGAATTCTTCCTTGTTTTCTTTGGATTCTTCCTTGTTTTCTTCCTTCTTTCTCTTTGGTTCCATTTTCTTTACTGGTTTTTTCTTTTCATGTTGTGCTAACTCGTCCAAGAACTCCAAGAAATCTTCATCCTTATTGGCTGGAGTTGGCTTTGGAGTTGTCAGTTTCGAATCTGGCAACGAATTGATGAAATCTAACACGTCGTCGTTGGTGGTGTTCATGTTGTGACGTTTTTTTTTTTTTTTTGATTTCAATTTCTATTTCAATTTGAATTTTAATTTCAATTTTTTGCTCGTTTTTCAAAATAATTTTAAAAGATTTATCGGGCTCTGAAATCATGCATCCCCAATTAGATAGAAACAGATTCAATCCATGCGAACAGTTGATGGACGCATTGGAAGAATGTCATCGTCAGGAGTTTATGAAACAGGCGTTGGGAATGTGCAACTTTGAAAAGGACGAGCTCACGAAATGCTTACATTATACTCGGGTCCAAGATGCCAACGAACGGATCAGACAAAGCAGAGAAAGACAAAAACGGTTGGAACAAAAGAGAAAACAAAACGAAGAAGAGTTGTATGGAAAGAACAGCTACTTGAAAAAGGTTTTTGAAGTGGAAAAGAAGTAAGTTTTTTTTTTTTAAATAAAAAGAAAGTGATTGGTATTCTTGTTTATAGTAATAAATTCTTGTAAATAGCACCAGAGAAAAGACATAGTAAAGTATTTTAATCTGTACTTTGTTATTGTAGTTTATAAACCTTGGCTTCTAATCTTGTCTTGTTCTCAACACTTTCTTCACCACCTTATCCTTGGTGACAACATAAACAACCGCACCCCATCCCGATAATGCATCACGGTCAACAGCGTTCAAGAGGGCCTGACTGATTGTTTCAAACAAATCTTCTGGCTCCAAATCTGGCTCGTACAACGCCTCACACATCCCATACAACTGGTCACTGGCTGTACCACTAACAATGAAATCTTTGGCAAAATCAATACATCCAATCAAATCAAACCCACAAATAAACGGTTTCAGGGTCTTGGAATCGAGTCCTGCCACAATCGGACCCACAAAGTATGGACCGAACCGTTTCTCATACAACGTCGAACTCACCAAATTAGCAAGTGTTTTGGGCTCAATCTGACGCTCTTCACGTAATTTATACATGTTGTTCTTGAACCGGAACACTTCCAGCAACGTCGTCACGTCGGTGGCCAAACCGGTCAACCCCAAAAACGTCTTGTCGCCAAATTGGAAGATTTTCTCAAAGTTGTTTGAAACTCCAAGCGATTGGTTGCCCAACCGCAAGTCACAAGCAATCGCAATACATTCTTTGCCCACCATCGCCACGGCAGAACCACCGTTTATCGAACTAGGATCAGACATGGTGGCGTTGAATATGATTGAATAATGTCGCAGACATTGAGAAATAAACCGAATGGTGAAAGAAATGTCGCATCTCCTTCCCAAAAAAAAAAAAAAAAAAAAAAACAGATCGAAATGTCGCAAAATCATAGTGTCAATTGCGACTTGATTGTCACTGTTCTACAATTTATCTCCAATTATAAATTATAAATTACTTTTTACTTCTTGACTTCTTCATCTTCAGGCTCTTCTTCTTCCGTAATGGTATTAGTACGGTGAATCACCCCAACATTTTCATCCACAACTCCGTTACCAGCCGACTTGATTAACTGCTGGATCGGACTCTCGTCATCCTTGTAGTGCGACAACGTAAACGTCTTGGGACTCTTGACAAGCGGATTCGAACGACCATCACGCATCTCAGTATACGCATGGTGCTCATTCATCAACAGACTAAGGTCCTTGATCGACTTCGATGACTGGAACGTCGGAATAATTTGACCCACGTCCTTCAAGTTCGAAAAAAGCCGTCTAATCTCTTCACGAACCAACTCATTGATCTCGCTCGCTGGTTCTCTTCCTTCACCTTCATCATCGACATCACCATTGACTTCTTGTGCTTCAGTATCGGTTCCGGCCAACTTCTCCTCTTCCTCCTTGTCCAGATCTTCCAAATCAAACCGTAATTGTAAACCAAATCCCAAGATAATCAAGTAACTCTTGTACTTACTCAACTCCATCTTATAATCCTTGATCTTTGCGTCATAGTTGTGCACCACCCGCGTATGGTTACCACCACCATACTGTTTGATAGGGAACTCCTTCATAAACCGCGCTCTCAGCTCGTTAAAATCACCAAATACCTTCTTCAAATGTTTGTAGTAGTTGAGCGTCTTGACAAACTGCTTCATCATACCCAAATGGTTCGCATCCTCGTCGCTGTTAGTGACATATGCACTCAAGTACACACCCTTGGGAACCGGCTCCCACTTCATGATGCTCTTGACCTTCTTGAACTCGTTCTTTCTCCGAATCAAGTATTCCAAATTGGTCCAGCCATACTCAATCGAAGAAATACTTTCTTCCAACGCAGGAATCGCCGTGATCTTCGATGCCCAGAAGTTACACGTATTGACAAACTCAAGCGCAATCTCTTTGGTGCCCGCCTCAAAGATAACCTTCTTGGAACTTTTCTTGGAGTTAGTTTTGGGGAACGTAAGCGACCACAACACCGCATCTTTGCTGTGGTGATGGTGGTTATGCTGCGGCTTTTCCAACTGCGCATAAGTCGAACACAAGTTGTAATTACCAACATTGGCGGCATTCTTCAACCAGTTACCGTCACCAATATTCTCATCGTCCTCGTCCTCTTCAAATGGAAGCAGTCTCTGCTTATACTTCTTAAGCTTTTGCTGGTGCTTCTTGACAATCTTCGGATCAAACGAGTACAACGATAATTCACCCTTGGAAACCACTACAAAGTTCTCAGTAAACTTCTGAATGAAGGTTGCCGATGGAGGCGTCCTTGGATTCGAATTTGTCGGGTTGCTGTGCGAGCCCCGACTAAAGAACGAAAAGAACCGACTGCTGGTGGAGGAGGTGGTGGACGCTGTCAGAGCTGCCGACGAAGTGTTGCCAGTGGCCTGCGAGTCCGCGGTGTTATCGACATGGTCGTCATTCAAAACCTTCAATTTTAACAATCCTTCTTTGAGATATGGCGAACCTTGGAGTTCCAAGATCAAGTCGTACTGGTCCTGGTAATCGTCCACATTGAAATCTTCCAATTGGGGACCATTGACATCGTCCACGTCGCCGAGATTAAGATTCACCGTGTCAAACAGAAACACCAGCATCGCGTCTTCACCAGAAACCAGTGAGATCGACTCACGTGAGATGATCAGCGAGCGCGAGGCGCGTTTGTTCAAGAATCCGCCGGCGGTGGCAGTCGAGGTGGACGCCAGCGGCGCTGCCATGCCAGAACCACTGCGCAAAAACTCGAGTGAACGCCGGTTACGGATCTGTGTGGGTTGCTGATTGGTCAGTGTGCGCGAGGTGTTGCCGTTCTTGTAGAATTTCTGGTTCAGATCGGCAGCTAATGCCCGGCCAAACCCCTTACGAGCGGTCCGGCCCGGCGCCGCAGAGGTGTTTCCTTGCGTGTACTGCGATACTCCGGAGGTGGCAGAAGTCATGCGTTTCATGGCAAGAGAGCCACGGCGGCCTTCGCTTTCGACCGACCAGATCGATGAGTTCGAGACCTGGCGCGAGAGGTGGATGGTATCATCAGCGGTGGGTTCGTTGGAGGCCGAATCTACCGTGGTGGTTGTGGTGGTGGTGGCATCAGCACTTGGATCCTTGTGTTTGTGGTCATGGGAGAGCGACTGGCGGGAGCTGGGAACAGAAACAGACAACGGAACGACAGTGGTGGCACTCGAAAGGGGAACAGGGGTTGGGTGTGGAGCGTCGTCGGCTTGTTTCAAATGGAGTTCATTTTTGGCCAAATCTTCGTAGTAACTCGACAATTCACGTTCAATGATGATACGTTGCTTTATGGAGAGCTTTTTCGTCAGACGCAGTACTTGTTGAATAAAAGTCGTCAAGGTATTTTTGATATAATCGCTTTGGGAGATTTTGGATTTTTTATTGAGTTCACCATTGTGCAATGCCGTGTTGAGTAAGATTAAGGAGTAGATGATAATGTAAATCTTTTCAAAGTTGCGGGTACAAAACACGTTTTCAGGGTGTTGACGGATATACGACTTGGTGAATGCCGACAAGATACGGTCGATTTCCTGTGATTCACCCTTGAGATAAAGCTTGGAGCAGAGCATTCGGGTTGCTTTAAGGAGCAGCGGGTCCCAACGGAACAAGTCCATGTAATGTGCTCTGATTTGTGCGGATTCATCGTCGCTGGCGGCCAAAAATTGGGTGTATTCTTCTGGTTGGATCGAAACAAATTGTTCATGAAAGAGTTTGATGGCAATGTCTTTGTATTCCGCACTGGCATCTTCCTGCGGCACTTGTTGCTGTTGCTGTTGCTGTTGTGGCTGCTGCTGCTGCTGCTGCTCAGAGACTTCCATAGTTTATACTGGAATTGAATGTGTTGGCGGTTAGTTTTTGTTTGCGTATATAAATCTAAAATTTTTTTTTTTCCCTCGTCAAAATATCATTCCGTATTTAAACGCACGCGTCCTTCCGCCGTGTGAGTGCCAGATCGGGCGATGTTGGTAGACGATTGCCAACGCAACCACAAACACAACACAAACTTAATCACATTCACAAATTAAAAAAGAAAGACACATTTTCCAAAATAATCCAAAACTGACAATCCTACAGATCAAAAAAGAAGAAATACACTATAGAAATCAGTGCACATTTTACTGCCAAATTAAATAAAGAATAAGAATAAGAAAATTCAATTCAATTCCATTCGAATTGAATTTTACAAAATGAAATTCATGAATTTCTCTTTTTCTTATCTTTTCTTTTCTTTACTTTTCTTTACTCACTTTTGAACACTTGTTCTTGCGTTTTGTGGGCACGCCTTGAAATCGTCGTGGCACTTTTTTTTCGCCTTGTTTCCTGCAGAAAACCCGCCCCACGATTCAAATTCAAATCCTGCAGACAATCACAGTTTGATCCAAAATCTCATCTTCATCAATGGATTCAACCCTTCTTCAACAATTGCACGCTAGTGCCACCAATGCGGCTCCAATCGATGCCGAACTCGTGGAATCGTACCTTCCACAAGCAACAAACGATACAAACACAATTTTGACCGAGTTTTTACCGGCTTTGGCATCACTTTTTGCCCATCCAGAATTCGCCACCATCGACCCAACCCTCGCCACTTTCGCTCTTCTCGACCGTTTCATGTGCCGTTTGCAATACTCCGACATCTCCAAGGTGTTTCCTGTCGAATATATCGCATCTCACGCCACAGATTTTACAAATACGGCAGTGGCACGCCTTTGTCTCGGTATCATCGCCAAACACGTCCAATTCTTTGCCGACGCTCCAGCAGTGTTACCGCAGCTCGTGGACGCCTACTTGTCCCAAGAAGACTTGGATATCGCCATTGTCAGCCAAATAGAACACATTGTATCGAAGTTAGCAGCACAAAAGTCGCCGCTTGTCGACAATCTCAAGTTTCCTGCGTCGTCCAACACGACTTTGATGGCAAGACAACTCGAACTCGCCATCATCCTTAAACTGGAACTTGCATTTGATCCTCAATTACTTACACAATTGTTTACCGACCCGTTGTTTGCCATTCTTTACGTCCATTATGTGAAGAGTCTCTTTGCTGCCAAACCACACCTCCACGCACCGGTTCGTGACCTTCTCGACTTGTTTGCAACGGCAGAATCGTATGTCCGGCTGGAAATCGTCACTCTCATGGCTGAAATCTCATACTCGTCCGAGTTCCGGCTCATTTCCGACTCCACGGTGTTGAAATCGTACCGACTTTTGGGAATCTACGACCACGACGACGTTGATATCGCGCTTCTTTCGCGCCTTAACCCCGACACCATCGTGGCAGCAAATCCAGACATTCTTGTAGATGTTTTAAACAACTTGTCGTTGCTTTCGCCCCCATATTTCGGCATTTTGCTCAACTTTGTTGCCCACCGCGCGCTGTTTGACCAATTGGTGCCCCAATACTTAAACCAAACCAAGCTTTTGGCGATTCCTCGTGACCAGTTCTTCCAGATTGTGCTTGTGTGTTCGAAACATGCGCATTCTGCAGCGTATTTGCTCGAGCTGCCGGTGCTTATCAACGAATTGATGGCAGCAGAGGCGCAAAACGACTTGTGGCAGTGGAAATTGGACACATTAGAAAACTTGGTGCCTGCTTCAAACGACTACTGGCGCGTGCACCTCACTGCTGCGTTGCAGGAGATGAAGTACGGGCGCAAACTACGCGATATTGCCCAAGTGGACGTGATTGACCAAACACATTAGATCTTTTCGGTGCTATCTATTTTAGCAGCAGCAGCAGCAGCGAGCTTCTGTTGTGCGAGCTTGCGTTTTGCCTGGCGGTTTTGAAGTCTGAAGGCGAAGAACAAGCCGATCTGGCACAACACGATCCAGATCACCAACACGCCCCCAAGTTGCGGCCCAAATGGCCTTTCCAGGTATCGAAAAACACACCTTCAATGTTTCATAAGCGTTGAACATCAGCATGGCGTAGCCGTAGCGGTAGAAACGCGGCATCAACTCCAAGGAAGCAAACATCACCGACATATTAATGACAAGATGGAAGACCAGACCAACCACGGAGCCAACATTGTGGGCATATTGAATGCGAACAACAAGGAGCCCATAAGCTCATTGAGACCTGAAGTTGCCGAGATGTACAAATACATGAACATCCAGAACACGAAGAAGCCCAGTTGGCCAAAGGTGATGGCGGTGGAGACCTGGAATGCGAGGGTGATGAGGCAGTAGAACAAAGAAAGAATGAAACAAGTGAACTGTGAGGCAAGAATCCGCCATACCAAGTAGTGTTTGACCTTGAGAATGGGCACGGATGTAGGCGTAGATCTCAAGTGAGAAGTTGTACTGGTAAAATGAGAACACGAGGGTGTACATGAGGCCGAGTTCCGACGGTGCCACGGCCGCAGTGTGATTCTGCTGGGCGCAAGTCAGTAATGGCGAATGCCGGAACGTTGTTGAGAACCAGTAACGTGGAGGAGTTTGAGGAAACGAGGATTTGTTTTTGTTGTTGTGAGAGAGACTTGATCAACGGTTTGTACACTTGGCTGGTGACGTAGTGGTTGAGCCATGCTGTTTCTGTCAGGTAAATGTTACGGATGATGTATTGATTGAGGGCAGAGAAATGGCGGCCAGACTTGTAGTACACTATAAGAAGCTCATTGGACGAAAAGGACGTGGTATCATCATTGGAATTGGTGAGCGCCGTGGTGATGATTTGCGTGGCATCGGGACGAATATACGCTGCCCACCAAATACTTCTGGTGATGTATTTGATGTTAGAGTTCTTGTTCAACCGTATTGTCGTGGTTAGTAATCAGTTAGCGGAACTCATCGATATTCACCTCGGTCCAGACGCCGAGCCGACTTATTTCAAGGTCATTGAACACCATATCGTGGAATGACATTGGCCATGGGTGATTCCACGGTGGTTGTTTCCCAGCAGTAAACAGTAAATCTTCACTCACCACCGGTCCTGGCGGTGGTAAAGCGTGTCCCAATATATCGAGAGAATGGCGGGGTAGTGTGCAATAAAGCTTGACGGACGACTACACGATTGCTTTTCGTATTGTTCTGGAGATTTGTTCTGGTTTCGACACCATCAACGACATTAAGTTGGATTTGTGTGAATTGAATTGGTTAGAGGGAGTTTTTTTTTGGCCGTCTTTTAGCTTTTTATCGTGTTGGGAGATCTCATTAATTTGTTTGTTCTGCTGCTTTCGTTCTAGCTCGCCATCTCAACCAAAGTCGAGTGCCTCAAAACAAGCGCCGCTTTCGGCAAACTGGGCTTCCTTGTGGTATGGATGTTTGCATTCTTGGTCATGAGTTCCTTGGGAAGCTTTATTGAAATGTTTGTGTTGATTTTGGGTGCCATAAAAAGCGCCTTGATAGGCTTTGCTATGGTTCTTACCGCAGTATTGATCGTGGTGCCCACCATCGCACCAATCCCGTTGTGTCCATTGTTTTATCGCTATAACTACGCCAATTCCAGTACGGAACGCGTACATGCTTTTCCAAGTAGCATAGAACCGCCGAACACAACAAAGCCTTATAAGTAGAAACAACAATAAATGTATTAGAGATTCACCCAAGAGTTGCCACAAATACACGTTCTTTGAAACACCATTGTCCAGAGTCCAATGGTGCTGGTGGTTTCAAACACCGCGGGATCTGTAGTCAACGAAACCGAGCGACATCGAGTACATTTGCGAGTATGTTGGCCTGGAAACGGCATCACGATCTTGCGGAGCGCATCGAAACATTCGTGGTCGTTGTACCAAAATCGTGGAACCATCCCTTTAATAACAGACGGTGGTTGTGGAGCGGTACTTGGCGCTGCCACGCCGATCTGGAGCCAATCGACATTGTGTAGAAACAAGTCAGAAACCTTCATATCGCGGCCAATGAGTGTAGCATGCCTTTCAACCATGACTTTCGCCAAATGTTCCATTTCCGGACTGTACTCACCGTGACACAAGAGTTTCTGCTCGATTTGGAGTAGCCAGCCCTTCTCACGAGATGCCACTTTGGAGGCAAGTTCTCGGCTCACCACAGCATCACATTCACGCAAATAACTCTCAAACAGCTTGAGATTGAGTGGCGTTTGATTATAAATGTTGAAACAGCGCTGAAGCAGCTCTTTCATCGGCGTAAAAAGCTTATTGGCATCGGTTAAGTCCTTGTGCAACTTTTTGAGCGTCTCGTGGGTCTTACCAATCGATGAAAGTGCATACATCAAAAAGAGGCGCGGCACTTTGCTCAATACAATCGGCACGGCCACCGAGTTCTTGAGATGGAGCCGACTACCGGCCGAATCGTGCCGACTAAACTCCAACTGCAAAAGCTCCTGGTTGAGATAAACCATAATCTCAATGAGCCACTTCATGTTGCCCACAAGCAGCATAATACACTTGCCACGCGTCACCAGGTCCACCATGGTGTCTTCCGATGGTTTCTTTTTCGAGATCTGGCGATAAATCGACGAAAGAGAAAACATGATTCCGAAACTGGCACTCCGGAGATTGAGAACAATCCACGCCACGTCGCTCAAAATGGTTCGGTGGCCGCCGACTTCACCCAACATAAGCTGGAGAGAAAGGAGTTTTTGGAGCGGTGGATTCGATAACAATTTATCAACAGATTCTTTGGTAAATGCATCAAGCTGGAAGTTGATTGCTTTGTGTGATTCCCTCAATACCAATTCAACAAACCGTTGTGAGGTCGTGGAATTCCGGTCGATTTCACGTTGAATCACCATAAGCAAATCGTCAGAACACGAGTTCGTGTAGCAGCAGTACGCGTGGCAGAGCGCCACTGCTGCCGCCGTAACGAATTCACTTGTTTCATGGCGTTTTTCCACCACGACAAGCGTAAGTTGCGGATCCACCGCGTCCATCGGCACGTAAATCACCGAAGTTAAGCCGGGAGAAACCGTGTAAAGGACTGGAGACGTGGTGGAAATCGTAGGAAACTCGAATCCAGCATCGAATATCGATGCTATTTGCGTTGGCTCGGCCATTTTCGTGCGATTATTGGAAACAGTCAAGGTTGCTTTGCTGATCACGTCAATGGTGCCGTCTTCATAGCAAACTAGAACAAATAAGTCAGAAACTGCTGATTTGATGGTACGAATATGGCCGGACCGCGTCAATTTATCCTGAAACTGAAGCGTTTGGGTCTTTTGCTGGGAAGATTGTGCTTGCTTGCGGATTCCCAACTCCACAAACGCTTCAGGAACTGTTTCCAGCTCATTGATGATGTGGTACCGATAGATGGTGGTGGATACTTCGTTCATTTCGTTCTGGCACACGTAACTGACAAACACGTCCACCTTTGACTCTTTATCGGCTAGAGACGGTACCACGTCAACCGAAGCCAAACGGTGGGTCTGGAACAAAGGTACTGGTGAGCGTTCACGGCCCTCAATTTCCATTTGGTCGTCGGAATCGCCATCGTGCACGAAACGTGGCAATGGATGCATTTCATGAAGTTTGCGGAGCACAAGACGTACCGGTTTCTGCTGTTCTCGTGGCGTGTGGTAATGTGGATCGACTTTCTGGCGTTTGGCAGATTCTACCAAGAAACCCCAGTCGATGGTGAGAGCGTAGGTGGCGATTTGGTTTGTCGTGGTGTCGTAGCAGGCGATAATCGCTTGTTTGTCGTGGGAGAATTCGATAGATGCGTACAGCAAGTTTCCTTGAGGAAGTTGGGTGGAGATTTTGCCGTACTCGACCTTATGTTCGCCCTGGAAATAGAGCAGAAGTTCGCCATGCTGCCGGAGAACGAGACACGCTTGTTTTGTGGAAATGGGATGGCAGATGCCATGGGGCATGTGCTGGTGGACGCCGTACGTCACTGAATCGTTGGCAATTACTGCTGGTTTATTGACAATATGAGGTTTTTCGATTCCGAGCCACTTGAGCGCCACCACGGGCAGACTTTGCGAGGTAGTGATGTCGCGGTAAATGAGTTCCATGTGATTGTAGGAAGTGAGTTCGTAGCTGGGAGAAACGGCGTCTGGTTGTTTATCAAGGAGTTCCACGCCTGCTAACAATACATAGAAGTTGCCGTGGTCGTCGACGACGGCCAAATCGGTGCTTAAGTTGCTCCATTCGACGGCGGTAATTGGTAGACGCGTGTCGAGCTTTGAATCGAGTTGTTGAGGCGCCGCAAGTTGCCACTGGGTGCCATTGACATTCTCAATATACGTCATATACAAACAGGCTGGCGCTGCGGGAAGCAGGTACGCTATAAAGCCGTTTTTGGACCACGAGATCGACATTAGTGAAATGGGGTTTTTTTTTAAAGTTGATAATTTCGCATGGTTAAAATCACATAAAAACAAAAAAAAACAATAAAATTAATTGACTTTTTTAGTACCGAAACACAACGAACGATAAATGCACCAAAGTTCTTCAATTATTCTTTTTAGAATCTTCTTTAGTTCATCAAAACTTTTCTTCTTCTTCTTCTACTTCTTCTACTTCTTTCTACATTTCATACTCTTAATCATTTATTCATCTTTTTACATGTCACCAGGAACGGGGAACTGTTCGGCCCACGCAGCAACCTCAACACCCAACGCCTTAATCTCCTCACTGGCGTCGGCCAATTCCTTGAAAGAGGCTAAGAACTCCTTAGGAGTCTTTCCCTGTTCCTGAGCCTTCAACTTCAACGAGATTTCGACCGCTTTTTCAAAGTACTCGGCAACCTGGTCAAATTCTGCCGCTCCAAACCCTCTCGTGGTCATCGCCGGCGTTCCGACTCTTAATCCAGAAGGAAAGAGCGCCGACTTGTCGCCAGGAACCGTGTTCTTATTGGCAGCAATGTTGACACGCTCCAATGCAGCCTCTACACGAGCACCATCGATCTTCTTCGAACGCAAATCAACCAAAATCAAGTGGGTGTCGGTTCCGCCCGAAACCAAGTCAAATCCACGCGACTTAAGCGCATCAGCAAACAGTTTGGCGTTCAAAATCACTTCCTGCTGGTACTCCTTGTATTCAGGGTACGAGGTCTGCTTCAATGCCACGGCCAACGCCGAAATCGTATGGTTGTGAGGGCCACCTTGGTGGGCTGGGAACACACTGAAATTGATCTTGCTTTCCAACTCGTATGGGATCTGCTTGCCACTCTTGAGAGTCTTTCTAACTCCCTTTCTGAAAAAGATCATGGCACCACGAGGACCTCTCAACGACTTGTGGGTGGTGGTGGTGACGATATCGGAGTATGGGAACGGCGAGTCAGTGACACCGGCAGAAACCAACCCGGAAATGTGCGCCATGTCACTCAAAAGATAGGCACCGACCTTGTCGGCAATAGCACGCATTCTCTTGTAGTCAATGACTCGCGAATAGGCCAGCGCACCGGCAACAATGATCTTGGGACGGAAAAGAAGAGCGTTGGCTTCCAACGTATCATAGTCAATCAAGCCAGTTTCTTCATTCAAACGATATGGCATCGTCTGGAAGTACTTTGAGATGTACGAGATCTTGGTGGATGGTGTCTGGTATCCGTGGGATAAATGACCTCCGTGGGGCAAGTCCAAGCCCATAATCCGGTCACCGACGTTCAAAACAGCAGAGTAAGCGTACAAGTTGGCTGGAGCACCACTCAATGGCTGGACATTGACACCCCATTCGGCTGGGTCCAAGGCAAACGCCTCGAGTGCCCGTTTCTGACACAACAGTTCGGCCTTGTCGATGATTTCGTTACCACCGTAGTATCTTTCGCCAGGGTAACCTTCTGAATATTTGTTTTGCATTTCAGAGCCCAACAAGTCCATCACGGCCTTTGAAGTGAAGTTTTCTGATGGAATCAACGTGATGGACGTCTTTTGACGGCGTTTTTCCTGGTTCAAGATCGACGCCATTTCAGGGTCGACTTCCAGCACCGGCTGGGAAATCAAGGCCTGGGCTTTGGCCGAAAGTGCATATGTTCTGGCAAGAGCTGGAAGTCTTTGTGATTGGCTTCTCAAGGAGCGAAGGGCAAGCATTGATGGGCGGGCGGGGAGGAAGAGAATGTTGGTTGTTAGAAGAAAGGAACTTTTTCACGATGACTGTGCCTGCCCCAAGAAAATCGCGGACTTTTCGATCCGTTATATAAGCACAAACTGTTGTCCGGGCTTTGTGGTGAGTGAGTCACGGAGTCAACCACGAGTCAGGAACCGAAGTCAAGCCATGGTTTTTTTGCGGGGGAAATCGGTGACTCCGATAAGCTTTGAAACCACAAATCGTCTCCAAACAGTGTGATTGGCACCCGGAGTTTCGGATTGGGTTCAAGAATCGATCGCACAAGACCCACGCTTGACGAAGGAAGCGCCGAAAACGGCATCATAGTCATCGCGACATTATTGTCGTCACAATACTCCTCACATGCCGCGACATACGCTCCATACTTTTGATCTCCGGTCCGGGCAGTTTTCCACGGCACCCTGCCACTGGCCATAAAATGTGCCACGATCCCCAACGACCACACATCCGCTGCCATTCCATCGTACCGCAACTGCAGCACCATTTCCGGTGCATGGTAACTTTCTGACCCTACAAGCCCTATCACGTGCTCGCCTTCCGGTACTAACCGAGCGACGTCCCAGTCGATGATCTTAAGCACACCTTCAACGGTCACAACCAAGTTATCGGGCTTGAGATCGCGGTGGCAGATTCTCTGGCGGTGGATATGTGCCACGCCAGCGCAGCACTGGCGCCAGAGCCCAAATGAGGTGTCGCAGTCGATAATGCCGAGGTGTCGCACCACCAGCGTCACCGTAGCGGCTCCTGCCTCCATATAAAGCCGTACTGTGGCACCAGTAAACGAAATCTCGTGTTTGCACGCTTTTATAACGTTGTGGTGGTCGATTTGTGTGAGAATCGTGTGTTCATGAAGCACACGGTCGTGGTACTCTGCGCGAGACTCATGTTTCTCCCGCGAATGGTACGTTTTGACAACATAAAAGTGATGTGGCGTGGACCGTGTACGGTACAACAGCGTAGAGCCAGTGATTCCGGTCCCAAGTGTGCGGATCCGCGTGTCAAATACCGAGAAACGGGCCTCCATATTACCTTTATAATAAATTTGCAACTGCAACTTTTTTTGATAGAAACCAGGGAAAAAAAGTGTGACATTTTCTTTTTTTGGAGACATGTCGCTCGATCCGCGCCGCCAAATGGCTCTGTCGCCCGTTTGGGTTGCTCGCTATCCGTTTTCGGTCACCCTTCCACTGATTACTGGTTTTGTGTTGCAGAAATAACCCCCACTATCATTTTGCCCTCAACTTTAACCCTACGTTTTTTCCTTTAGTTTACTTCTTCTTCTTCTTCTACTTCTTCTTTTCTTTATCTAAGGGCAGAAATGAAGTTATCATTCACCGCTGCTCTTGCGATTGCTTCGGCTCTCGGAAGTACCAACGCTCTTTCCATCCCCAACCCCTTCGACCACGTCCAACAGACGCTCAAGTTATCCTTAAATGACCCAGTCGCCAAAATTGCTGACAAGTTGGACGCCGGCAGAAATAACGTTATTGGTGCCATCGCCAAATATTTGAACGAACCATTGGAATCAATTCCAACAGAAACGAAACTGTTGTGGTCCCAAATGATGTTGGATTTCCCTGAAACCATCGCCTCCCTCAACTTCAAGTCCTTCCCCAAGAAGTTCGCCAAAAAGACCTTTGACTTTTACGTTTCAGACACCAAGGTTCCAGACCACAAGTTGAGAATCAAGAGCACCCCTGAGGATTTGGGTGTCGACACTGTCAAGCAATACTCTGGTTACTTGGACGTCGAAGAAGACGACAAACACTTTTTCTTTTGGTTCTTTGAATCCAGAAACGACCCCAAGAACGACCCGATCATCCTCTGGTTGAATGGTGGCCCAGGCTGCTCTTCTTTGACCGGTTTGTTCTTTGAATTGGGTCCTAGCTCCATCGGTCCAGACTTGAAACCTATCCACAACCCTTACTCCTGGAATAACAATGCTTCTGTTATCTTCTTGGACCAACCAGTCAATGTCGGTTACTCATACTCCTCAGGCTCAGTCTCCAACACCGTCAATGCTGGTCAGGACGTCTACGCATTCTTGGAATTGTTCTTTAAGCAATTCCCTGAATACAGCAAGTTGCCATTCCACATCTCTGGTGAATCGTATGCCGGCCACTACATTCCAGTATTTGCCAAGGAAATCTTGAGCCACGAAGACCGTTCCTTTAACTTGACTTCGGTGTTGATTGGTAACGGTTTGACCGAGCCATTGACTCAATACGAATACTATGAACCAATGGCTTGTGGTGAAGGCGGTGCTCCAGCCGTTTTGGAACCAGAAGAATGTCAATCGATGCAAAACAGTCTTCCAAGGTGTCTTTCCTTGATTGAAAGCTGTTACGAATCCAGCTCTGTTTGGTCATGTGTTCCAGCCTCGATCTACTGTAACAACGCCCAAATGGGTCCATACCAACGTACCGGTAAGAACGTATACGATATTCGTAAGGACTGTGAAGGTGATTCCTTGTGTTACCTGGAATTGCACTATGTTGATAATTACTTGAACCAAGACTTTGTCAAGGCTGCTTTGGGTGTTGAAGTTGAACAGTACGAATCGTGTAACTTTGACATCAACAGAAACTTCTTGTTGACTGGTGACTGGATGAAGCCTACTTACTATAAGGCTGTTATTGAATTATTGGAACAAGACTTGCCAGTTTTGATTTACGCTGGTGACAAGGACTTTATCTGTAACTGGTTGGGTAACCAAGCCTGGGCTGACCGTTTGCCATGGTATGGCCATGAACAGTTTGCTTCTCAGCCAATCAGAAAGTGGACCGTTGGTAAGCATGCTGCTGGTGAAGTCAAGAACTGGAAGCACTTTACTTTCTTGAGAGTGTATGACGGTGGTCACATGGTTCCATTTGACCAGCCGGAAAACTCGTTAGATATGGTTAACAGATGGGTCTCGGGCGATTTTGCCTTTTAAGGTATTTTTTGCAAGTTTTTTACTAGTTATGTGAATAAGAATATTCTATTTTAATTAAAAAAAAGGAGTCGTGATCAGTTTCAAGAAGTATAAATACTACGTGGAAATCTCCACTTCTCTCTCACAGAATATTTAATCATGATTAGAAATTTGAAGACGGTAAGAAGCTTTTCTTTGGCCTCAGTAGTTCGCAGCCAACCACCAACAACCTCTACAAATTCATTTAACGAAAGAGAACGGGCTTACGAAAACGTTTATGTGAAGCAAAAAGAAGCCATACAATTGAAAAAAATCAGAGAAAGACTTCAACAGCAACAGAAAACGCTCGAACAGTTGGAAAAAGATATTAAGGAGATGCAAAGTAGTTAAGTTCTCCGCATTCTATGCTATTCTTTTTTTATTTTTTCTTATCTGCAACGTATTTATTGTACGACTAAAGACAATACATGAATTTCCATTAGCTAATGAGGGATATCCGGATAGAAGGAACAACGCACTTGTAAAGAAAATACCAGGTTGTATTCAACAACCAATTTCTTCATAAAATAGAATTGAAAAAAAATGATTTTGCCCAGGATCGAACTGGGGACGTTCTGCGTGTTAAGCAGATGCCATAACCAACTAGACCACAAAACCATTTACTGAAAAGTTTTGTTGCCAGAAGAACAATCTCGAGATTAGTTAGAACTAATGAGTTTAAAATACCATGCAATTAAAACCGGCAGTACTGCCTCACTGATGCGAGACAACACCTCAACTTGCTTGCCTGCTGAAAAAAGCATGTGTTCATCTAATCGGACCATTTTGGTGGGGTTATACTTGCCAATTCCTGACCCTGGTTTGGTGAACTGGGCGAGGGGAACTAAATCAATTTAGCAGCGTATGGATCTATTTAATAATGCATCATACTGACTACGGTTGGTAGTAAAGGCTAAACGCAACTGTTAGTAAACATTCTGTAAGGGGGTATTTATTATAGTGTACAATAGGAGAATTTGGCAACAATGAAAAAAAAAAACTGATTTGTAATATATTTCAGTGTATCTATTAATTCTATTTTGACGAGTATCCGGTCATCAATCGGGCTCGTTTGGATGCAAGAATACTTGTTTATTGTTGCAGTTGTAATATTTGTTGAAAGGATCGGGTAAATATATAGTGTTGCGGCACGGATGTTTACTAGTTGAAAGCCTTTTGTTTTATTTTATTTTATTTTATTTTATTTTATTTTATTCTTTTTTTTTTTTTGGTCACCATGTCCAAATTCTTTTTTTTTTGTCTTTTTGTAATTATTGTCACAAAGCATAGTTTAAACCCGAATGACAGTGGGTTATATATCCCTAATTGTTGTTTTGGCAACAAGAAGTTGTAGGGATACGAAGATTTTATTGTGTTTGTAGATATATCAATTGATTTTAAAGTACACGAAAATACCGTCTCTTGTCTTCGTTTGGGGGTAAGTTTTTTTATGCAAAATAATGTCGAGTTTCATATGTATGAGAGAGAAAACAGCCACCTCTTTCTGTCGTCTCCCCCCTCAAGGAAAAATATATGGCAGCACCTGGTTGAAAATAGCCGAAATTATTCTTCTTTCTGAAAATGTAAACAGGTAAAATAATTGACAGCAACTCCAGTTGTACGTGTTGCAAGTCGAGATTTATTACCAGAAGTAATGTAAAGTAATCATTAAAAAAATAGTTGGTTCCTAGAATGGCACCACCACCCGTCGCCAATCGGAAGCAATTGAAGGGGAGAGAGAGAAAGGGCCAGAAAAAGGCCCAAGGCTCGGAATCAGGTTATTTGAGTGCGATCGGGGAAACTGATTCCGATTACGTTTTGGGAGATGAGCGAGTCGCAACACTTGCCGAATGCGGCAAAATGTCAACACGCTTTTCACAACCACTGGTAACTTGAATAAAACAAATCCCAAGAGGCGTACACTATAATAATTAATATAATCTAAAAGTTCTCTGGCGGGTAAAGAAGAAATATATTGAAAAAGACTGGTTTGGTCACCGACTTTTCTTCTTCCCTGTGATATTCCTTTTGCTCTCCTTTTCTTCCCATGTTCAATGAGCTACTAGAAATCTTCCTCAACACCGTCATAGTAGCGCTCAGCTTATCTTCTGCAGTGTTGGGGTTGATATTACACAAATCTGGGAGACATTCTGCCCTTTTGGTGTTTGGAATTGGAGGCATTCTTCTTGCATTTGCCGTGATATTTCATGGAATTATCTCAATCTTGTCGACCCATCGCAAACAGCTCCTACCAATCATCCTTCAAACAATCGCATCCTGTTACTACATTGCAGGCGGAATTTTCCTTGTGGTTTCCGAAATCCACCATAATTACGTACGTTGGCAAGTGGTGCTACCCGTTCTCTTCATAATCAACGTCATCTTCATCACCATCACGTTGGTGCTCCACATAGTCTCGTACATCTTCTCCATCCAAGAATTCGAAGGCGATCAAGAGCCAGAAAATCTCAACACCACAACATCCTCTCTCCATCTGCACACAGAAACCCAAATAGTGGTGAAAAAGGGTTCGGAACAGACCTTGATCGGTACTCAACCAGCACCGCCTCCAGCCAACCTCAAACACTCAAGTCAGGACACAACTGATTTGGCTTACTACATCACGAATTCCCTTGAAAAAGAGTATGTTAGCTATACAACCCAAAACTGGATGGATTCCACTCCAAATCTCCAGACAATTGTGGAGCCAAAAGAACTCACACCTGCCAAACAGAGAAAACTTAGCATCTTCAACAAACCATCAACATACCGAAGCGAGCACGAATTGCGCTACGCACATAGCATACCCAGTTTCTTACGGGCTACTTCATCATATATGATCAAATCTCCTGACCCAGATAAGTTTGTTGAACTTAAATCGTCATTCAATAAACCTACCAGCTCCAAGATCCATCAAATCGAACCCGAGACTTCTACTGGAACCGAAGAAACCAAAGATTCCAATAGAAGAGTCTCATTGCTCGAATCTTCGTATCCTTCTAACAATACCTTGGACAAAATGACCCTTGCGGTAGTGGAAGATGGCCAAGATACTGTACGGAGATCAAAGTCTACCAGCTGGATTGGAAAACAACGAAAGGAGCAAAGATGGAAGTCAATTAATGACGAAAGAGTATTTCTATCCAACGTCAACGAGTCTCTCTTACCTCCAGTGTTGAAGAAGGGAGAAAGTCCAATCATGATCACGAAACGTCAGCAAGAGATGTTTGATGGGTCCCAAGATATCCTTATAATGCCCAAGCAACGAACACCCACGCCAAAACCAGCTCACGACGAAAATAGTACTAGAAGAATAGATAGTGCTGAAAACTTACCATACCATCAAAACGAGTTCTCTTCGTCTACCGAAGATAATTTCCAAGACTTTGATCAAGGATATCCTTACAGATTCAAGAAGAATACTGGCCACGCCAACTATTATCAGGAACCAGAATCAGCCAACGAAGATTATAGCAAGGCTCTCCAAGGATTGGAACAGATTCCAAAGCCAGCACCTGCTAATGCCAATAGCTGGATGAACCAAAGGCGTGCAGTTTCTAATCCTCGAATCAATAGCATTACTCTTCAAGACTGGGATTCAAACTACGAAGTGTACGAAGAACTGAGGATACGGTCCGGGATTAACCTTAACATTGCAGGAATCAATCGGTTAGTCAGCAGCCATACCCTTGAGTTGATTGAGCCCAGCCAGGCGGATATTACCCATCTGTTTCTATTGTTACCGTCAAGTAAAGAAAGACTGGATCACATAGACGATTTGAGTGATATCCACAGCACTACTGGTAGAGTTGTGCCCAATAGCCAACCGCGCCGGCCATCGTTCAACATGCTGAATCGTTCATTTAGCGCTCCTTCATTGCATACATTTCGAAACATTAGCCAGAACTCGGGCACAACAAGTGCCTCAGAAAAGTATTCCCAAACATCTCAAGAACTTATTCCAGAATATTTAAACTTCCATATGGAAGAGCCACTTGTAATTAGCCGGACACCACCGCCGCCACCAGAACCAAGCAGTACCAGCTCATCGCCTATCAAGAAGTTCCTTCAAGGGAGTCCTCGACGTATCAGCAGCGTTTTCAAGCGCAGATCGTTACAGAGAAATAGCATAGATACCTACGACCTTGGCCATCACAAGCATACACTGTCGGTGGTGTCAAACCAGATCTCGATTTCATCGCTTGTTTCCTCGAGATCGGGTTCTCCCCGGAAATCGATAAAGTCGTTTCTCACCAACAAGTCGCAGCACCATCACAGTCTGTCGGTGCATTCAGCGCTGGTGTCGCGAAAAGTGTCGATCAAGAAAAACGGACCTCCAATTTCCAAGAGCATGCCGTTATTCAGTCCGGTGGTGGCTCCACCTCAGCAACAGGAAGCAATTGATTTCTGGGACGTCGAAACCTCACCGAGCTCGTTGAAGTCGCAGTCGCGAGTCAGTTCAGTTCCGAGCGCTGTTATTGGTGAATACGACCGTGAGAAATGGCGGACTCTCAAGACACTCCAGAACCAGGAAAGATTAGCATTTCCTACATCCTAATCCTAATACCCAATATAATAGAAAAAATTCACCCATGAAAGTAGGAATTGAATAGAATTTTTTTTTTGCAACTAAACATGCATATAAACTCTAGATATTATGTACAGGACACGTTTTTTTCTTTAGCTCGCACCAAAAAAAGAAAATGCAATAGCTCATCTCTTCATACAAAAAGATCTACAAGGATGGATGCCGACGATTTATTTGACGTATTCAACGAGGCTCCAGTGGTGACTCCACCTCCAGTTATAGAGCAGGCGAAGGAAGTAGTGCCAGAAAAAACTGTTGTTGAAAAAAAAGCAGAAGAAAATAAGAAACGGCTCGCCGAAGACTATGCCAACGATGCCACCAAGAAGAAAGATACCAAGAAGGCGGAAATCAAACCGATTGTGTTTGACTCGGTGGAAATTGAGGCCCTGAGAGAAGTGGCGGCTTCAGACGGCTTACTTGCGGCATCAGCAGCAGCCAAACCCGAGGGACAATTGAAGTTGAAGCATCAGGTCAGACACCAAGTCGCTGTCCCTGCCGATTACCCATATATACCAATTGGAAAGCACCAGAGAGTCAACGATGCCAGAACATATCCGTTTACGTTGGATCCGTTCCAGGATACGTCGATTTCGTGTATTGATAGAAACGAATCGGTGTTGGTTTCGGCGCATACTTCGGCCGGTAAGACGGTTGTTGCTGAATATGCGATTGCCCAATCGTTGAGAGACAAACAGAGAGTGATTTATACATCTCCTATCAAAGCTTTGAGTAACCAGAAGTATAGAGAGTTGCTTGCTGAGTTTGGTGATGTCGGATTGATGACTGGTGATGTTACTATTAACCCTGATGCCGGCTGTTTGGTGATGACGACCGAAATTTTGAGAAGCATGTTGTACAGAGGCTCGGAGGTGATGAGAGAAGTGGCATGGGTCATTTTTGATGAAGTCCATTATATGAGAGACAAGAGTCGTGGGGTTGTTTGGGAAGAAACCATCATTTTGCTTCCAGATAAGGTCCATTACGTGTTCCTTTCAGCCACCATCCCCAACGCAATGGAGTTTGCCGAATGGATTGTAAAGATCCATGACCAGCCATGCCATGTTGTCTATACCGATTTCCGTCCTACGCCATTGCAGCATTACCTTTTCCCTGCTGCTGGTGACGGTATTCACTTGGTGGTGGATGAAAAGGGAACTTTCAGAGAAGAAAACTTCCAGAAAGCAATGGCTTCTATCAGTGACACTACCGGAGATGATCCTTCTAGTGGTGACAAGTCCAAGGGCAAAAAGGGTCAGACCTACAAGGGAGGCAACAAGGACGGCAAATCTGATATCTACAAGATTGTCAAGATGATTTATATGAAAAGATATAATCCGGTGATTGTTTTCTCTTTCTCCAAGAGAGATTGTGAGTCGTTGGCTTTGAAAATGTCAAAGTTAGACTTCAACACCGACGATGAAAGACAAGCATTAACCAAAATCTTCCATAATGCTGTTAGTTTGTTACCAGAAGCCGACAAGGAATTACCACAGATCAAGAACATCTTGCCATTGTTGAGAAGAGGGATCGGTATTCACCATTCTGGTTTGTTGCCTATCTTGAAGGAAATCATTGAAATCTTGTTCCAAGAAGGTTTGCTCAAAGTTTTATTTGCCACCGAGACGTTTTCCATTGGGTTGAATATGCCTGCCAAAACTGTTGTGTTCACGTCTGTTCGTAAATGGGACGGTAAGGGGTTCAGATGGGTTTCTGGAGGTGAATATATCCAGATGTCAGGTAGAGCTGGTCGTCGTGGGTTGGATGACCGTGGTATTGTCATTATGATGATCGATGAAAAGATGGAGCCACAGGTTGCCAAGGGAATGGTTAAAGGCCAAGCTGATAGATTGGACTCAGCCTTCCATTTGGGATACAATATGATCTTGAACTTGATGAGAGTTGAAGGGATTTCGCCAGAGTTTATGTTGGAGAGCTCGTTCTACCAGTTCCAGAACTCTGCTTCGGTTCCAGTGATGGAGAAGTCGTTGCAGGAATTAACCCTCAAACAGAACAGTATTCAGGTCGAAGATGAGACCAACGTCAAGGAGTACTATGAGTTGAAAAAACAGTTGGATACTTACCGTGAAGATGTTAGACAAGTCATCACACATCCTGGCCATATCACTCCATTCTTGCAGCTGGGAAGAGTAGTCAAGATTAAGGTTGGTGACCATGATTATGGCTGGGGTATGGTGACTTCTTTCACCAAGAGAGTTAACAAGAGAAGTCCTACTCAGACATTCACGGCTCACGAGTCGTTTATTGTTACGGTCTTTGTGTACACCATGTTTGTCGATTCGCCAGTTAACTTGATCAAGCCATTTAACCCCATACTACCTGAGGGAATCAGACCTTCAAAGGAAGGCGAAAAGTCCCGTGCAGAGTACATTCCAATAACTCTTGATTCGATCCAAAGTATCAGTAGTGTTAGATTGAGAGTTCCAGATGACTTGAAGAGTTCGGGTGCCAAAAAGACCTTGTTGAAGACTATGAAGGACTTGCCCAGAAGATTGCCTGATGGAATTCCATTGATGGATCCGGTTGAAAGCATGAAGATCGATGACGACGAGTTCAAGTTGTTGTTGCGTAAGATTAACGTGTTGGAATCGAAGTTAGCTGCGAATGCCTTGCACAACTCGGTGCGGTTGACCGAATTGTATGACCAGTATGCTTCAAAGGTTGCTGTTGAGGATGACATCAAGAAGTTGAAGGAAAAGATCTTGGAAGCCCAAGCCGTTATCCAGTTGGATGACTTGAGACACAGAAAGAGAGTGTTGAGAAGATTGGGGTTCACTACCCAGGACGATATAATTGAGTTGAAAGGTAGAGTTGCGTGTGAAATCAGTACGGGAGACGAATTGTTGCTTACGGAATTGATCTTTAACGGTACTTTCAACGACTTATCGAGCGAGCAGTGTGCTGCATTATTGTCGTGCTTTGTGTTCCAAGAACGGGCCAAGGAGACCCCAAGACTCAAGCCAGAGTTGGCTGAGCCATTGAAGTCGATGCAAGATATGGCCAACAAGATCGCCAAAGTGTTCAAGGAATGTAAGATCGAGATCGTCGAGAAGGAGTACGTGGAATCATTCCGTCCAGAATTGATGGAAGTCACGTTTGCGTGGTGTAAAGGTGCCACATTCACCCAAATCTGTAAGATGACTGATGTGTACGAAGGATCGTTGATTCGGATGTTCAAGAGATTGGAAGAATTGATCCGTCAATTGGTGGTGGCTGCGAAAACCATTGGAAACGGTGCGTTGGAAGAAAAAATGGAAAAGGCCATGGAATTGGTTCATAGAGATATTGTTTCGGCGGGATCGTTGTATCTCTAGACTAGTTATTGTATAATAGTAAATATAAACAAAATAGACATACTTTTCGGCCTATTTTCTTTTTTTGAAATGAATGTAATAAGATAATAAGAAGTATGGTTCCATTATTTGCGACCAAAAGAGAGAGAGTGTGTGAGGCAAAAAAAGGGTCATCCTCCATAAATAGTCTAAATTTGCTTGCTCCTTTCAATTATCTCAACGCAAGAAATAATGGCCAGACGGCTTCTTTCAAGTGAGGTGGAGCTTCTCTATGTTAAATCAAAGGTATATCTTCACCCTACGACTGCCAAAAAGGATAATATTCCTGGTTACTTAACGCTTTCGATAGGACCAAATTCCACCAATAAAGATATTTCCATCTCATTTACACCAGAAAACCAGCTCTCCAAAGAAGAATTGAAGATCTACAATGCTGCTGACTTAGACGATACGCATATCGACTTGGACTCATTACAGCAAGGTTCTCGTGGAACTTCTAAGCCGGGATTTAATCGAAGAATCGTTCCAAAACCACCAGTCTCCGTACTTTCAGGTTATGCATTCAGTGCTCCAGTTTCGTACATATACTCAATTCAGGTCCGTAAACCTTCGAGTGGTTTCTGGTACGGCTCAATTGTTATCAATTCCAAGGATGGCGAAAAATTCCCCATCCTTTTCTTCCACGATAACGAATCGGCCCTGACTATCAAAAACCAACGGGTAAGAAACCAGAATTTTGAACCGTTTGGTGATAACGGAGACATTTACTGGGGTGGACTGGATTTTATGATTGCGCTTCAAACTTTCATTAACGTCGAGAAATCAACTCTCGAACCGTCAGTATACATTGTCAATCCTGATTTAGCAGATTTGAGAAACTTTGCTCCATATAAGGAGAAACAAAATAAAGCGAGTCAACTGCTGGAACCATTCAAATTACCAGATATCAACAAAATGCTTGCAACAGCCAAATGGAAGGTTCTAGAAACCGTAGCATCGTTTAGTGCTCGCACAAAGAACCAAGTGTTAGATATTGTGGAGGAACATGCACCATTGACCATCAAACAGATCATCAGCAAGCCTGAAGTACAGAAAATTGGAGACGACTTTGACAGTGCACGGGTGTATTTGGCCAAATGGGCTCAGCAGGTGAAAGAAGATGCTGAAGAGAGTCAGAAGCAGTTTATGTTGGATGACGAGATATACAATAAGATTAATCGGGAGTTGGGCTCGAACGAATTACTTACGGAAGAAGAAGCTTCAAAGACTTCGAGACGGAAGGAAATTTCTAAGGAAGAATGGCAATCGTTCTTTGATTATAGTGGCCGTCTCTCGCTTACTGTGGATGAAGTGAAAAACAGAATTTTCCACGGTGGATTAAATGAATCGATTCGTGGAGAAGCATGGTTGTTCTTGTTAGATGTGTATCCATGGAACTCATCGCGGAAAGAAAGGGAGGCTCTCAAGGCAAGCTACAACACTGCGTACGAAGAATTGAAGTTGAAATGGATCAATGATGATGAAAAACGGGCTTCTGAATTCTGGATTGATCAAAAGCACAGAATCGAAAAGGATATCAATAGAACTGACCGTCAAATCCCGCTTTTCCAGAACCAAAAGAGGAAGAATATCACCGTGACAGGAATTGGAAGTAACGTTTCTCCAAATATCCGAGAATCTTCGCCTGAAACTCCAGATGAAAGCGAAGGTGAGGATGATGAGTTTAATATTTCCAACATCACCAATCCTCATTTGTATAAGATGAGGGAGATTTTGATTACTTTTAATGAATATAACGAAAGGTTGGGGTATATCCAGGGGATGACTGATTTGTTGTCGCCCTTGTATGCTAAATTTCAGGATGAACCATTGACTTTCTGGGCCTTTACAAAGTTCATGGACCGGATGGAAAGAAACTTTGTCCGGGACCAATCGGGCATGATGAAGCAGATGACTACGTTGAATAAGTTATTACAGTTTATGCTTCCTGACTTGTACAAGCACTTGGAGAAATGTGAATCCAATGATTTGTTCTTTTTCTTCAGAATGCTTTTGGTGTGGTTCAAACGCGAATTAGAGTGGAACCAGGTGTCTCGCTTGTGGGAGATTTTATGGACCGACTATTATTCGAGTCAGTACCATTTATTCGTTGCCCTTGCAATCTTGAGTAACAATGAGCGAATTATTGTGCAAAATTTGCAAAAGTTTGATGAGGTGTTGAAGTACATGAACGACTTGTCTATGAAGTTAACTTTAAATCCGCTATTGGTTCGCAGCGAATTACTTTTCCTTAAGTTCAAGAGAATGATTGATATTATTGACCGCGAAAATAGTTTAAAGAGCCAGAATCGTGACCTTTACTCTACCCAGATGAGTATCACCAAAAGCGACATCATCGAAATTGGAGATGAACTCAGAGAATTATTAAGTAAAAACCTAGTTATCCAGAAGGAAACCGAACGACCTGAAGGTGTTGGTGGTGGTTAAAACGGTTTCAGGAAACTTTAACCTAAATATTAAATTATTATGACCCAATTATTATTATACTCAAATTATTTTTCCTTGTTTTGTTTGACACTGTTGTGGTTGCACGTGTCTCGCTTATTGTAGTTTATTATGTACAGTGCGTGATGGCTCTATATGTATAGATGGCTATACCCTCTGCATCAATGCCACTAGGAACGGTTGAAGGGCAGAAAAGTGGATAGCGACTTTAGTATTTTTATTTTTGGCTATGAGTGAAAGAACGCCACTTAAACAAGGAGATGAGGAGAACGGGTTTGAGGACGAAGAATTCGTCTTGAGCCCCACGGCAAAGAAAACCTTAATAGGTGTGGCTACCCTCCTAGGCTTGGGGTGCTTGTACTTCTTTACCATTTTCCTTCCATCATATTTTATTCCACATGCCACCGAATTACATGCCATTCCCCGTATCTCGAGCTTGAACGTAAAGTTTGAGCCATTGCCTTACGCCAGAGCACGCCAATTACACTCGAGCTACGACGATCAAGAAGATCTTGAAGGGGAACAAGTTGAACCAGAACTAGAATTGGAAACTTCCAGAAAGTCAATCGAGAGATTGATTCTTATTGGAGATATCCATGGCCATTATGACGAGTTCAAGAAATTGCTCAAGAAGATCAAGTTTAATATCAAGAATGATCATCTCGTAGTGCTTGGAGACTTTATCACCAAAGGTCCAGATTCGTTCAAGGTCTTAAATTACTTGATTGAGAACGATATCGATTGTATCTTGGGTAACCACGAATACTATGTGCTTCAGAACTACGCCAAATTCCATAACTTGCATTTCCCATCTTTTGGTAAAAACACCGAATCCAGAGACATAAGCATCAAAGCGAATTTCAATGATGACCCTGAATGGATATTGTCCCGCAAACTCGAACCACACCACGTTCAGTATATTAACCAGTGCTCTGTCATTAAGGGATTGGGCCAAATGCCCGTGCATAGATGGACAAACAACGGCACACCCAAATCTGCTCCTGGATATGCAGTCCATGCTGGCTTGAGATGGGATGTTGATTTAGAACATCAAAATCCGGTAGAAAACTTGGAAATGAGATCATACATTGGTCCATACTACAACGAAACCACCGACGATCCTGATGAAGAAAACGCGCTTTCTTGGTCAAAGTATTTCAACAAGATACAGAAGGAGAAATCGGTTGACAATGCAAATGTGGTCTACTATGGTCACGATGCTAGAAGAGGTCTTAAATTGAGAAAGTTTACGAAGGGCTTGGATTCGGGCTGTGACAAAGGAGATCGATTAACGGCAATGGTTATCTGGCACGAGGTATCCAAAAATAATAGAATTTTGTACAAGGAGCAGGTTGTGCAGGTTAGTTGCTAGGAATATATATGAGAGAGAAAGTAATAACAATAAAGGAGTTATAGTTGCTAGGGGGTAACTAGGGGTAGCATTTTGGTGATATGAGTACAAAAAGAAAAAGAGCAAAAAGAATAGCTCCGATACCGGGAGTTGAACCCGGGTCTGCTCGGTGAAAGCGAACCGTGCTAGCCGTTACACTATATCGGATTTCTATAGTTGCTTATGCTATACCTACATATATGTTCAAAATCCAGTAGCTTTGGTGACCTTACCGTACTTAGGGTTTGAAATTACACTTGTAGGTATAACACTAATAGGGTAAATTCCACGGAAGTTGACCGAATTTGTCGTTACTGCGTGACTAATAGATTTACCTGTGTATATCCTAAATCCAGGAGTTTAGATTCATCAAGATTTGTTCCTCAAACAAAACCAACAGAACAATGAAGGTAGCGCTTGTGGTAGTTGATCTCCAGTACGACTTTTTGCCTCCAGATGGCTCTCTTGCTGTGCCAGGAGGTGACAGCATTGTCCAAAGCATCAACCAACTCATCACTGATCCCAGATACAATTGGTCGGCGGTGATTGCTACCAAGGACTGGCATCCTGAGGATCACACATCGTTTGCTAGCCAGCACGACCTTCCTCCATACACCCAATTCGAATTTAGCCATCCTTTAGGCGAAGTAAACCCATCGACTGGCAATGCAAACTCACAATGTGACACAGTGTGGCCCGACCATTGTGTTCAGGACACGCCTGGAGCCAACTTGGAGCCACTGTTTGCAGCCGTGTTTGATCAATTGTTCGCAATCCCCAAGACGGTGATCAAGAAGGGATATCTTCAGGATCGCGAGTATTACCTGTGCTTCCAGGATACGTGGGGAATTCACCATACGGAAATACATGAGTTCTTGAAGCAACATGAAATTACTGAAGTAGTTTTTGTTGGTTTGGCGTATGATTTCTGTGTTTTGAACTCCGCTATCGATTCAGCAAATCTTGGCTATAAGACTTACGTGCTACGGGACTGTAGCAGACTGGTTTATCCCGATAAATTGGAAGAGACCGAAGAGAAATACAGAAACAACGGAGTAACAATCACCGTGGCCCTGAAACTAGTAATCCCTAACGTCTAATTAAAATATACTATGTAATGCGTAATTTATTTCATGTCTTTCTATAACCCCAATTTTGTCATTAATTCTCGTTTCTTAATATCAACCATCCACTTCTGGACTTCTTCATCGGAAGGTGCTGCTTTCTCAAAGTCAATGATCGGTTCCTCAAGATCTACCTTGTCATACCGTCGTTTCATTTCCATGAGTCGTTTGGTACCTATTCTCGTTTCGTACTCCAATAATGGATCGTCATGAACATCCAGATCTATAGATGTTGGTGGTGATGATATCACTGTTTCGCCTAGACGTTCAGCTACCTTGTTTATCAACTGGTCGTCTTTGAATCTGGTTGTGGTTCCTATTTCGTCGTAGAATCCATAGTACGATAAATCTACCTTCTCGACCGTCTTAGATTCAGTCGGTTTTTCTTGAGCAGACGCTTGTTTCTCAAGCAATTTCTTGACATCGGGCAAATCCCTAGCACGACCATAGTACCGGTATCCCTTGGCTTTGGAGCCGTCATTTGCTATCACGGCACCTACATTCATGCTGGTTCCAAAATTTATATAATCATTCCCACCGAGAGCCTTTATATGATGTTCCCAGGCCCGTTTCTCATTAAACAATTTATTCAAGGAGTCATTGAGATCTCGTATAAGATAGTCATTGATGGTAGGGTCCTGAATCCGAGTCAATTTGACGGAGATTTCACCCATCACCACTGATCTCCATTTTTCAGCTTGTGGAATCGATTCCACCGATTGGATATATTTTG
This sequence comes from Teunomyces lycoperdinae, assembly GCA_030574955.1. Lineage (NCBI taxonomy): Eukaryota > Fungi > Ascomycota > Pichiomycetes > Serinales > Debaryomycetaceae > Teunomyces > Teunomyces lycoperdinae. Next base: position 191,660 of record JAJMFY010000011.1, read on the forward strand.
GTCTAAGATTTGGGTTATTCTCTAAAACACCAGCTTCCTTATTTTTGAGAGCATGGTATCGATTTAACGACGATTGCGCTTTCTCTTTATTTCGTGACATTTACAGAGTTCTACCAAGATGCGATGAATCAAACCTAACGATCCAATAATTGTTCAAGATTGTGACGGATGAGCTTACCTAAGTGTTTAGGTAATGCGCCAGTATTGCACACAATCTTACCTGTGTGTAGTCGTGGGTTCAGTATATCTTCTACGGTAGTGGAAGGATTGGGGGGCCGCCCGTTTAGTTGCTTAGGCAAGATTAGGCGTATTTAGATTAAATAACACAATATATGATGATTGTGTTATATGTAATAATCGAGCTTTTATTCAAGTGAATTTCGTAAAGGTAAAAGATGTTCAACCTGATAATTTCCTTTCGTAGTAGATGAAAAAATTATGGTAAGTTGCAAAAGCTGAGCACTATACAATGGATTCCCCCCATTATATAGACCATTTTCCATACGGATGACACCAGCCCATACTCATATATATTGCCATCACGAGCCTCATCTGCCATCAACTTCAATAGGCGCTCATTGTGCGTGTTTCACAATGTCTTCTGTCGTTCCATGAGTTGGACGCAACATGTGACACCACTGTATGCCACAACGACATAGGTATAATGTCGCACCGATGTCAACAAAATTAAAATAGGATTGAAGCATTTTTTTATCATTAATATACAGGCGCACACCAAGTTTATAATCTTTATCTCTCTATTTATATACCTACATGCCTCTGAAGGAGTTCTTGGAAGCTGTTCTTCTACCTTGAAACCGTTGCTTGGTTCTCCCATTATTTTTGGCAGATTCAGAATCTTCTTCGTTGTTATTATTGTCGTCGTCGCGTCTGAACTGAACCTTCTTCTTTTCCTTCTTAGGAACAAACGTCAATTCTGCTTCACCACGAGCATGACGACGCAATCTCGAGTCATCCTTCTTGGTGTTCTTGCTGATCTTGTTGATCTTCTTTACTTGTGAACCAAACGTTTCGGTCACCTTCTGCTTAGGTCCTTCTTCAGCCAATACCTTCATCTCGTTCATGAAACGCTTGGAATCTTCCTGCTCTTGTTTCTTACGACGCAATCTTTCCATCTCCTTCTTAACACGCTTCTTGCCCTCCTCAGTGGCAGCTTCATCCTCCTCTTCTTCTTCCAGTTCTTCTTCCAGTTCTTCGTCCAGGCCAGAGTCAGAGTCGGAATTCAACTTGTTTCCGTTAAGTCTCTCTTCATCAGACTCTTCTGCAGCAGTCAATGCACGCGATCTAGTACCTGTAACATCCTTGGTAGACTGAACTGGATTAAGTTGTTTATATTCGTGAGACTGTTCATCCACAGCGAATTCGGGGTTCTCGAACATTTCCTTGAAACGCTCATCGTTAATGACGCTTTCAGCAGTAGACGTACCTTGCTTGTCTTGTAATTTGCTAGCCAATTCCTTGTTGACCTTGATCTTGGTGTTGGTGATGGCACCAGTCCCTCTGATTCTCGATTCTCTTTCCTTCTCGATCTTCTTCTTGATCTCACGTTCTCTTTGGTCACGGTACGAGTTAGGATTGGCAATCAAGTTAACCTTATCATACAACTCGGTATCGATAAAGAAACCATGCATATAAGAACGTAACACCTTCGAACCAATCAAGTGGCTCACATTCAACTTGGTGACTTCGTCCCGGGTGATAAATCTGTAATTGGAGTAAACTGTATCACTTGGCTTTTCTTCCAATTCTTCGGTGACATTGTCCAAGAATGAACACCATTTAGGTGCCGGTCCCAAGTTAGGAATGTAGAATGTATGCATAGGAATACCTTCATTGGCCATGAAAAACATTCCTGAGTTCTTGATGTACTCGATATCGTTGATATCAACACTGGGTTCCATCGATGCAAATGGCTTTCCGTCGTTTCTGTCCCAGATCTTAGCAATTCTCTTGTCAGTGGTCAAAATTTTGTCCGAATCTTGTTCGTTTTCATCCAACCAGATAATCTTTTTGATTTCAAAACCATAACCTTGGTCTTTGACTATCGAAGGTACAGACGTTCTCAAGTCGTAAATCAATGATTTACCACTAGAAGTACCACATGCAAAGTTCAAACCGTCATTTCTGAAGGCAGTGGCGGTGATTTGGGATGATTCTTCAAGCTGTTCGGCGACAAAGAGCTTAGCAGCTCTGTGTCTACTTCTAGGATCCCAGAACTCAACCGTCCCGTCTTCCAACCCAGCAGCAATCAAGCCATGAACGGGATTGATGTTGACAGAATTGACACCTTCGTTGGTATCCAAGACATAGGGGTTAAGGAATCTCCCTTGGTCCAAATTTAACCGGTACAATTCGTTCCCTGATGCACCCACTATCAAGTCACAGTTGGCGGGATTGTACACCATGCTTCTACCAAACTTGGGAATTCTACTCTTGTAATGTATACCACCCTTGGTTTGGAATTCGATAGATCTATCGTTCTGCAAGTGGATCGACTTAGTCCAGTCGTTGGATAATATTATAAAGTCAACATTTTCACAGTCGGTGTGCCTGTCAAATTTCAACGATAAGTTGGCAAAATCGTACACGTGTATTTGAGGCTTGTAAGTACCGGTGGCCATGGCAAACTGGCCATCGGGACTCACCTTGATTCTGTTGGAGGCTTCACTAAACTCGAAATCTTGAATTAACTCGATTCTGTTCTGGTATTCGATATCGTTCTTCAACGCCCGCTTTCTCTTTTTGGCAATCCAGTCTGGCAAAGAACGTGACACGTTCGTACCAGAAACCTGGTACACCGAAACATTACCCGCAGAAGTCGATTTCAACACCATTTGATAAACGATTCTATTTCAATGGGGCATCTCTTCGCAGTGCTGATGAGCTACAAATAATTTTCAGATACATCACGTGATATATATACCAAAAAAAATCAACCTTTCAATTTATTTGTTTTTTTGCAGCTAATAAAAAGAAGAAATAAAATTTAAACAAAATCATCGACGTGAATGCTTTTTTGCCTAGCTGAATTGGAAGCATGCATTGTTTTGGTTGCTTGACGTTGTTCCTTTTTATGATTTTCAAAAGAATTTTGGTATACGATTTTAAAATCATCGATGCTGACCTCAATGTAACCAGTTGACATTTTAGTAGGATTAAATGTCGTGGTGAAAAACTCAACACCGCTCTGGACAATGCTGTATGGACAGTTCTGAGCCAACTCGTCAAAGAGGTGCTTAAAAATCGGTACGTACCGCAAGTCAGTGTAGCAGATATCGTTTGAAAAGTTGAATAAACTTATCCAAACCAACGAATGATTGACATCAACACAGAATTCTGGATGTAACAAAACACGCATGAGTTGATAAACCTGGTTTCTAATTATACATTTGGAGTACTCACTGCCGTTGTAATTTTCAGCAAAAATGAGGGTGGTGATTGTTGCTGCAAATATGTTTTCCACTAAAGCAAGAATGATTTTAGAGTTGGTTGGTGGTTCAACTGTACACACTTCATCTTTGATGATAGTTATCAATAGATTTAGGTTTTCAATCATAGCAAATAAGAGATGGTTGTAGCTTTGTTTGTGGGAATATGGGCCATCATCAAGGAATTCGTTTGGAAGTGGCATTGGAGGTAATTTGAAATGATCAAACTGATTTGAAATAACTTCGGCTAGAACCAGACTTGAATCGAGGCTTTTCATCAAGTTGTATGCAATCAAATAGTTTAAATAAGAACACACCACCGATAATGAGACTGAAGATCGGGTTTGGTTGAAGAGAGTGAACAATTGTAATTTCAGATGCTTAAGTTTATTGATGGTTTTCAACGCAATCAAGAGCGTTGACGAGATGGTGTTGTAATCAAAAAAATCAAGGTTTGAGCCATGATTCAACAATTCTAGAATAAAATCAAACGCCATGCTTGGATCAGTATACTTGGCCAAAGAGAAGTGTTTGGAGCCATATTTCAGGTAGAACTCCGGGTATTTCGGAAGCAAGAGTTCGAGTGCGCTCGATGTAGTTGGGTTTAAAAGCTTAGTTAGCTCCTCATCATAAGAGCATGTTGTTTCAGACTTGGAAGATACGGTGGTCCTGACCGCCGTAACGTGGAGCTTGTTGAAAAATTTGAAGATATTCGGAATGCGGGACGAAGTTTGGTTAGCGAGGTATAAATCAACTTCCAAAGTGTCCGATTCAAGACAATCATAGGATGCTAACCTTTCAAAATTGTCTGACTGGAGCAATGTAGTAATATCTTCCGTGAGTATTGTGCTCATAATACTGTTTGCAAGATGATGCGCTTGTTCAAAGAGCGTGGGAGAGTTGGTAGAAAGAGCAAGCAATAATTCGGAAACCTCTGAGTGGAGTGACATACCAAAAAGAACAGTAAGAGATTTTTTGGGGACTATGTTTACTTATTCTTAAATGCATATCTATATAGATATATATATATGTGTGTGTGTGTGTATGTGTGTATTGTGCGTGTATGAGGATTGTTGCAAAACCGTTGCACAGAATCCACATCATGCGACAGCAACTATACGAAAAAAATGGCAAAAAAATTATTAGAATTCTAGACAGAAACGGGAACAAACCCCGAGTTGGGCCCTTCATGCATAGAAAAATATATTTACGTAGAAAACCGATTAATCTAGATTGTCGTACATACCAGCACCGTGCGATGAACCTGAAATGGGGACTGGTTTGTTCCTAATTTTGTGAAGTATCGGCAAGGGGTGTGGGGGGATATAATAAACATGTGATGTTTAACGAGTGAAAGTCGAGCGATGCCAATCTACGCAAGTGAATGTTGTCAGCCATTTTGGAGTTACAAACTTAGCCGATTTTTTTAGGTTTTGCATTACGACTTGCTGTAAGGGGAAGTTTGCACCCCCACCGCAATACTAGATAGCCACAGCAAAGATGGGGCCTACTGCATCTCGCAACAGTTCCCTGCGCGCGCTCAAGAAACCCTGATTATGTGTGCGGAACTATGCGGAAAAACCACCATTTATCAGGGTTCACAACATTTTATATCGAACCAAAACTGTACTTAAAGTCATGGAATTTACCTGGTTTGAGGTTGCAACTACAGGCTAATGTCCGGTAATACAATAGGCTAAATTTCCGCCCAAACACTTTATTGCTAATTGCTGCAAAAAATAGCTTTCGGCAAACAGTATGCTAGACTACAGCTACACACTTCCCCGCAGGGTTTCACAGCCTCCACCATCTACGGCTCACAGAAGATTCACTTCGATTGACTTGGACTCGCTAAAAAAAGTTCACTCACACGAGTATCGGCACAGTATGCCTCCACTATCCCCAGAAACCACCACATCTACACTCCACAGCTCGTTCATAGATTTGGACAGAATCACCATGGAATCTTTGGAATTTGAGCGCAGGCTTAGTCAGATTTCCCATCTGCAAACACCTGGCTGTTCTGACGAGAACTGGCTCCAGAAACCACGTATACAATGTCATGACCAGCAAAACGACTCGACATTTGACTTGATATCATCGGATAATGATTCTGAAGATGACATTTCTGCTCCTCTAGAAGATATTCTAAACTTTTATCATGAAGCCTTTGTGCTGCCCATGTCACCGGTTTCCCACGATATTTGCAACAAATACCCAGAAAATATTCACATATCAGACACGGATCCCGAATCCAAATCTCCTACATTCGCAGGCAGTGAAGCCGGCGAGCTAACACCAAAACCTCGTCGCCGCACACTCAAGGCAGTGATTGGGAAAGCATTATGGCATAAATGAAAACAAGGATTTAATATTGTTTGCGGCTTTTTTAACGTTTTTGGGTTGTTTTCGTTTGTTTTCAGTTTTTGTAGAAGAATAGAGAAGTGCTCTATTTTTTTGGGGTCGGGGTTTTTTTTTTATTTAAGTTATTAATTGTAATTTTACTTCTGTTAACAATACAAATTTTATCGTATTATTATAATTGGGAAAGTAATGATGCAAGCTGTTGACGGACAGCAGACTTGGCAGTACCACCGATGGCGGTTCTTCTTTCCACACTTACTTCAAAGTCAAAAACGTCCTTAACGTCTTCGTTGAAACGAGAATCAATTTCCTTGAATTGCTTAAACAGAAGTTGGTCAATACCAGATAACTTCAACTCCTCAGCAGCTCTAACACATTCTCCAGAAATATGATGGGTTTCTCTAAATGGGACTCCTTTTCTAACCAAGTAGTCGGCCAAGTCGGTAGCCAACATATCCATCGTCAAGGCTCCTTCCATCTTTTCCATGTTGATCTTCAATGTGGAAATAACTCCGGTTGCAATTAATACAGAGTGTTCTACCGTAGTCAATGCATCAAAAAGTGGTTCTTTGTCTTCCTGCATGTCCTTGTTGTACGTAGAAGGAATGGACTTGATGGACATTAAGAAACCCAGCAACGAGCCAAAAACACGGCCAGACTTTCCTCTCAACAACTCTAAGGAGTCGGGGTTCTTCTTCTGTGGCATCAACGACGAACCAGTCGAGTATGCATCAGCCAATTGCACAAACCCAAACTCGGCTGTGGAGTAGATGATCAAATCTTCCGAGAACCGAGAAATATGGTTCATAAATAACGTCGACCAAAACAAAGTCTCAACTACGAAATCACGGTCACTGACGGCAGTCAATGAGTTTCCAATAATAGATTCGAATCCCAAGCCAGTAGCCAAGTGTTGTCTGTCGATTCCGTATGGGTGGCCCGCCAAGGCTCCAGCACCCAAAGGGGATTGGTTAACTCTGCCTAAAATATCTTGCAATCTCTTATAATCTTCAGTGAAGTACGTGGCATATGAAGATAACCAGTGAGACCATCTGATTGGCTGGGCTCTTTGCAAATGGGTGTATCCAGGCATCAAGACATCGATTTCCGATTCAGCCCGGTTAATGATTGCCTTGATGAACGCCGCCAAGTGCTCAAGCAACAATCTCAAGTTCTCACGGACAAAGATTCTCATGTCTGTAGCAACTTGGTCATTTCTGGATCTACCAGTATGAACTTTACCGGCAATGTGCTTGCCAATAATTTCTCCCAATCTTCTTTCGTTAGCAGTGTGGATATCTTCGTCGCCTGGCTTTTCTACAAACGATCCCGATTGCCATTCCTTCTTTATTTCGTCCAATCCACGATGGATTTCCAGCAATTCTTCGTCAGTAATCAACCCGATCTTGTTGAGTCCTTCGGTATATACTTTGGTACCTGTCAAATCGGCTTCGTACATGATCTTATCGTAAGGCAAGGAAGCATTGTATAAGTCCATCAATGGGTCGGTGGCTCCGGTGAATCTACCACCCCATAACTTGTTTTCAGCTGGCTGTTGTGACATTTTAGGAAAATGTTTATTTATTTGATGAAAAGGTATGGGAAAAGTGGAAAATTTGGTACCCTTTTTATAGTGGAGAAGGATGATTCATCACCGCGGCTAGCAAAAAAAATTAACTATTACCTAATTTGGGCGGTAAGTACACGACCTTTTCTCTTTTTATTCCAATTTTTTTTTTTTATTTCATTTCATTTTTGGGTGCAAATTAGTCATAAATATTAGTTATCTTACTCTATGGCATACATCTACCGGTGAATCTAGGATACAAGGAACAGTCTCTGACAGTGAATCTGTCACACAACCAAGCTAAGATTCTTTCAGTACCCAAACCGTAACCACCGTGTGGAACGGTACCGTACTTTCTCACGTCGGTAAAGTAAGTATAAGTATCCAAGTTCAAACCTTCTCTCTTAAGAGCAGCAATCAACTCATCGTAATCTTCAATTCTCATAGAACCACCGATAATTTCACCGACATTTGGAATCAAACAGTCAACGGATTCAGTGACTCTCTTGTCGTCGTCACACTTCTTCATGTAGAACGATTTGATTTCGACTGGGAAACGAATCAACAAAATAGGAAGGCCAATGATATCGGTCATCTTACGTTCAGCGGCTTCAGCAATATCGTCACCAAACTTGAACTTTTCACCGTCTTCATTAGGAATGCCGTGTTCGTTCAACCATTCCAAGGCATCGACGTATGTCATACGCATAAATGGACCTTCTGGAGCAACAAAGTTGGGGTTCAATTGCTTCACAAGTGGACCAGCAACTGGGTCTTCAAGAACATACTGAACCACCTTGGTGATAAGACGTTCCATGTGACTCAACAAGTCGTCAAACTCTATGTGTGCCATTTCGGCTTCGATGTGAGTGTATTCAGATAAGTGTCTTCTGGTATGTGACTTTTCAGCACGGAAAGATTCCTGGACACAGAAAACGTCACCCAAAGCTGGCAAACATGTTTCCAAGTACAATTGGGAAGATTGGGTCAAGTAAGCTTCTTGGCCATAGTAGTCCAACTTGAACAAAGTAGAACCACCTTCGACTTGACTCTGCACCATACATGGAGGATTGACTTCCATGAGGGTTTCTTCTTCGTAGAATCTTCTCACAGCCTTCAACAAGCAACTTCTGACCTTCATCACGGCAGACAAAGACTCACCTCTCAAAGTCAAGTGACGCAGATCCAACAACAACGATGGGTCGGCGTTTTCCTGGACCTTGTTGGTGAAAGCATCGTCTCCACCTGGAGCCAAACCAATAACTTCGTAGTAATCGGCCTTCAATTCGACGCCACCTGGAGCGGTCTTACCTTCAGGTAACTTGTTGATAACACCCTTAATTCTCACGGAAGATTCCAAGGTCAACTCCTGGGTGATTCTGGCCTTGGCTAAGTCGCCGGTCAAAACAGCCTGGATGAATCCAGTACCGTCTCTCAAGGTGATGAAAGCCAAACCCTTTTGGAGTCTCAAACGGTGGACCCAACCCTGGACCAATACTCTGGTGTCCAAGTTTTCCTGGACCTTTTGCAACTTGATCTTCTTGGCTTCTGGCAAGGACTTGTCTTCTTCGATCTTGATCAAGTCCAATGCGGCCAACTTTTCGGCGTTCTCAGCTGCTTTCTTCTTTTGTTGTTCTTCCAAAACAGCTTGTTTTTCAGCCTTCTTCTTCAAGCCTTCAGCAGCCTTCTTGGCTTTCTTCAATGCCGAAGCAGAGATCTCGGTGTAAGCGAATTCTTGCGAGTCTTCGACTTGCTTGTACACAAGCACTTTGGCTTCTGGCTGAGCAAACAATGCATAAGCAGGGGTTTTGAATGGAGCAGATTCAGTTCCTCTTTCAGTACCGTCCACTCCAGCAGTCTCGTTAACGTATACTGACATGTTTTTTGTTGAATATTGGAACGTACGTGAGTTCCAATCTAAGGTGAAAAAATTATAAATATATAGATTGATACTGTAATTTACGCATTTTTGGTGATTCGTAATTTTCAGTCTGAGAAACCTTAACCTGTAAAAAAAAAAAGAGAGAAAAAACAAAAAAAAATCTCGCGAGGTGACAAACCCGCGCGCTGTGACACATCATGTTTGTAAATTGAGGCAAGCTGCTTTTGTAAGTTGTGCTGGAAGGCTGCGCGCCTTTCTGGTAAAATAAAAGTTGTTCGGTTTGTCATTTTTGCAGGTTACACCAGAAATCGATTTATTACCTAGTAATTTTTTCACTATACTTGAGTCATCTACGAAAATCGTGCTAACTATGGCCTTGGAACAATCTCTCGCTGCGTTGTCTTTGGCAACCGTGACTGCAGAAACCGCTGCTGCCACTAAAACTTTGGTTTTCAAGCCAAAAACCGCCAAAACGGCCACTCCTGTCCCCGTGATTGTGTTTGCGTTACAAACTACTCAAACTCCATCCCCAGCCATTGCTCAGGCTGCCGGTGTCAAGGAACCAAGATTGGCCAAGGACGACTTGGTTCAGGAATTCTTTGCCACCACCACTAAGGAATTCTCTATTGCAAACTTGAACAAAGATTTGGCCGGTAAAGTTAAGATCGTGATTGATGCCAACATCGCTAACGCCAACGACGACTTGGTGGTTGAATTGGCCACCGAATCGGCCAAGGCTGCTCTTCCAGCAAGCACCATTGTCGATTACTTGAATTCTACCGGAATTGAAGTGGTTTCCGTGGACTTTTCTACAGTTGTCGCTTCTTCTTCTTCTTCTTCTTCTTCTTCTTCTTCTTCTTCTTCTTCTGCTGCTGGTGCTGCCTCCAAGAAAGACGCATTGAAGAAGGAAAAAGACGCTGCCAAGTTGGAAGATGCCAAATTGATTGGTATTACTGTGGACAAGACTAAAGATTTCTCATCGTGGTACTCGCAAATCGTCACCAAAGGTGAAATGTTGGACTACTATGATGTTTCTGGTTGTTATATCTTGAGACCAAATTCCTACTTTGTATGGGAATCAATCCAGGACTGGTTCAACCTCCGTATCAAGAATTTGGGTGTTCAGAACTCGTACTTCCCCATGTTTGTTTCTCTGAAGGTGTTGGAGAAGGAAAAGGACCATATTGAAGGGTTTGCTCCCGAAGTTGCATGGGTCACCCGTGCCGGTTCGTCTGAGTTGGACGAACACATTGCCATCAGACCTACTTCTGAAACCGTCATGTATCCATACTATGCCAAATGGATCAGATCTCACAGAGACTTGCCATTGAAATTGAACCAATGGAACTCTGTGGTTAGATGGGAATTCAAGCATCCTCAACCATTCTTGAGAACCCGTGAGTTCTTGTGGCAAGAAGGCCACACCGCCCACTTGACCAAGGAAGGTGCTGCCACTGAAGTCAACCAGATCTTGGACTTGTATAAGGGCATTTATGAAGAATTGTTGGCTGTTCCTGTGGTCAAGGGTAAAAAGACCGAAAACGAAAAGTTTGCCGGTGGTGACTACACCACGACGGTCGAAGGATTCATTGCTGCCACCGGCCGTGGTATCCAGGGTGCCACCTCGCACCATTTGGGCCAGAACTTCTCCAAGATGTTCAACATTTCGGTGGAAAACCCTGAAGGTGCTGACAAACCACGGGTGTTTGCCTACCAGAACTCGTGGGGTTTGTCCACTCGTGTCATTGGTGTCATGGTGATGACCCACTCCGATAACAAGGGTTTGGTGTTGCCTCCACGGGTAGCCCAGACCCAGGTTGTGGTTATTCCTGTTGGTTTGACCAACAAGTCGACCGACGAACAAAGAAAGACTATCAACCAAGGTGCCGAAGATATCGAGCAGAGATTGAAGGCTGCCGGTGTCAGAGTCACCGGTGACTACCGTGACATCTACACTTCCGGATGGAAGTTTGCTGACTGGGAATTGAAGGGCACGCCAGTGCGTTTGGAGTTTGGTCCTAAGGACTTGGCCCAAGAACAAGTGACTGCCGTGAGACGTGACAACGGTGCTAAGTATACCGTAAGGTTGGCTGATTTGGAGACCAGAGTCGCAGAGATCTTGGAAGAAATGCAACTTGGTCTTTTGGAAAAGGCCAAGGCCGACTTTGACTCGCATCGTGTGGTTGTGGAAGACTGGAAGGACTTTGTTCCTACCTTGAACGCCAAAAACGTCATTCTCTCGCCATGGTGTGGTGTTCCAGAGTGTGAGGACGATATTAAGGACTCATCGGCCAAGAAGGACGACGGTGAGGATGAGGAGGTTGATGAAAAGGCTCCTTCTATGGGTGCCAAGTCGTTGTGTATTCCTGACGAACAACCAGCTTTGAAGCCAGACCAAAAGTGTGTCAGATGTGACAGAAAGGCCATCAACTACTGTATGTTTGGTAGATCTTACTAGTCTTATCCATTTTATGTATATGTATAAGTTATCTATTTTTGCCAGAACTCGCTGGTATCCAATTGCATAACGCTTTCTTCAAAAACAACTGTGGTTCCATCCTGGGAACCCAAGCGGTAGATGCTTTGTAGACCCAATTGCTTGACGTAATGCCAGGTTTTGGTGAAATTGAGCCCGATTTGTGCAAGTCCATGTGAATCATCAGAGAGACAAAATCGGCCTCCCGAATCTCTGATAGCATGGGCAATGTCTGGTTGTGGGTATGGCGTGTTCCAACCCTTACGGATCGCCGCCAGGTTGAGTTCAAAGAGTCCTCCGTAACTCACCACGTATTTTATGTTTCGAAGGATTAAGTGCCAGATTTCCGGCCAATCTTTTTCAAGAACAAGTTCCAAAGAATGTTTTCCCGTCGTGGGATCTGTTTCCTGAGGTTCAAAGAGACGGATCAAATCAAAATGGCCCACAACTGACGGTTGGAGTGTGGTTATCACCTCGTACTGGAGCTCAAAATATGCCTGATAAAGCGCTCTTGAGGTGTTTCCCGCAACACTCTGACGTGCCTGTAACCATAGTTGGGGCGAGAAGTCAATCGGAATCAGGTTCACGTAATGGACGGAGCCCACCATCATATCAATACGTGGATCTTGCTTAATTATTAAGGCATGTTCGATATGTTTAGAATCGATGCCTTCCACCTCAAACCCAACCAATACTTCCATCTTACCAAGATATTGCTTCTTGATACAACACGCATGGTCAAGGTATTGTTGGAAGATTGTTGCCAAATCAGCAGCCGTGTACCGTTTTTCGATTTCTTCGGGGTATAAATACTTATCATGGAGTCGTGGCATGTGTTCAGTAAGACAAAAGACCGTAAATCCCTGTTCATATGCTTTGGCAACAATATCATCAAGTTTGTCAACGGCATGCGATACGTAATCGCCGCTATGGCTGTGATGTGAGTGCATTACAGATAACCAAAACCAGACCAGTCTCAAAAAAAAAAAATCGCATTTGTACTTTTTTTACCTATTCTATATAGTAAAAAGATGTTGGTTTTTAGGCGTGGTTTGGCACTAAAACCGACCATTAGAGAGATCTTGGCCAATCCACCAGCTGCTCATTCTACTCTTCAAGTGGATGGACACATCAAATCGATCCGACAGCTGCGAAATGCCGGATTTATAGACGTTTCAGATGGTACCACCCACCAACCGTTGGCTGTGGTCGTTACCGATCCATTAGCGCCGGCCTACACTGCTCTCGGGCTCAAAGTCGGTCAAAGCATCTCAGTTAAAGGCCAATGGCAACCACTGCAAAAGGGAACTCAGGATTTCGAGTTGGTTTTCGACCCCAACAATCCCAATCATCACCTTCCACGATGGGGTGACGTGCCAGAACTGTACCCAATCCAGAAGAAGAACATGACACTTCAGTACTTACGAAACTTTCCTACTCTCAGACACCGTACGTCGACGTTATCGTCGGTTTTGCGTGCCCGTTCGTTTGTTGAAGGAAAATTCTACGAATTCTTCAACTCTCGAGATTTCACTAAAGTAGCAACACCGGTGGTTACAAGTTCAGACTGTGAAGGTTCAGGGGAACAGTTTAGAATTGAAGCTGGCGATGAAGGACACTTTTATGGCCACGAAGCGTTCTTGACTGTATCTACACAATTGCACTTGGAAACGCTTTCACAGCTGGTAAACCGTGCGTGGTCGCTCACTCCATGTTTCCGGGCCGAGAAATCTAACACCAATCGTCATTTAAGTGAGTTCTGGATGCTTGAGGCCGAAATTTCGTACGTAGATCGTCTTGATCAGTTGACTGATTTCACTGAAGAAATGGTGCGATATGTGACCCGCGCTTTGAAAGATGGCCAGGCAGGAACCGACTTGCTCAAATCACGCTACTCTACTGCTGATATCCAGCTTATGACTGAGAGGTGGGATACGATACTAACTGCCGAAAAATGGCCTTCTATTACGTATACTGAAGCCATTGAGTTGATCAATACTGTCAAGAACCGTGGGAAACTGAAGGGAAGACTTCAATGGGGTGATTCGATCCAGACCCCGCATGAGAAATGGTTGGCAGGCACGTATTTCAAGTCGCCTGTATTCATTACTGACTATCCGCTTGCCGAAAAGCCGTTTTACATGAAAAAACCTGCCGATTTCGATCAACAGAGACCCACTGTCGAGTGCTACGATCTTATTCTTCCTGAGGTTGGCGAGTTGGTGGGAGGATCGCTTAGAGAACATCGGTACGATGTCTTGATCGACGAGATGAGAGAAAGAGAAATGAATGTTGAAGCGATGCAATGGTATCTTTCAACAAGGGAAAATGGTACTCTTCCACATGGAGGATTCGGAATGGGTTTTGAACGGCTTGTGGCCTATTTGACGGCCATGGAAAACGTGAAAGATATCATTCCTTTCCCCAGAGTATTTGAGTCGTGTGCATGCTGAAATTTTGGTTGAGCCAAAGTTAAGTTTTAAAAAAAAACTGTATATAGCCATTTAATAATCGCAATGACATTGAAAAAAAGTCTTTCATTTTAGAGTCGCCACGGTGAGATTTTTTTGACCTTAATAGCAAACAGATAGTAAGAAAAGATGGACCAGTTAAACTTCAAGGAACAACAAGAGTTTCAACAAATTGTTGAACAAAAGCAAATGAAGGATTTCATGAACTTGTACTCGAACTTGGTCTCGAGATGTTTCGACGATTGTGTCAACGATTTCACTTCCGCCAGCTTGACTACAAAGGAAAGCACTTGTATTGCCAAGTGTTCCGAGAAGTTCTTGAAACACAGTGAACGTGTTGGTCAGAGATTCCAGGAACAAAACGCTTTATTGATGCAAAACGTTAAGCGTTAAACATTAAACAAAAATTCCCCAACCATCTTCCACCCAAAACACAAAATTCCTGTAGAGACGATCTGTACATATTTATATCAAAAAAAGAAGAAAGAGAATATCAATAGATGTTATGACATTAAGTTACAAATTGTAGGATTCAAGGAAACTTTGATTTTCATTTGAATTTCTGTATATTTCTGCAGCGTTTACTGTTTATTTAAATTTCTATTATTTCTTGAGTTGTGCTTTTTAGTTAAATCTTCATTTTTTTTGACGTTCCGTGCTAAGCGACTATCAACATTAATGGACCAAATAAATACCGAGCTTATGCTCCTTTTTATAGCTGCAACGGTCAACAAAACACTTAAGGAGATCAAGTCGTCGGCACGACCTCACGTTCTGCTCGATTCCTTTGTCAATCAGCTACAGACGGTGGTGGACCAATACAAAAACAGATTCAACCACAGCGTCCCAGAAAACCACACCATTGACAAACCCACATTGATCCTGGTGATTGTCAAGTCGGAGTTCCACAAGTTTGTGACGGTCCAGGATGACCAGATCGTATTTGATGTCACACCACAGAACTACAGCACCATCAAAACCATAATATTCGACGCTACTTGGAGCTACGCTTCGTTGCTTGTCAAACAAGTCAATGACATCAAAACCATATACCAACATGATACATCTCTTCTTGAGACCATCACAACACAGAAGGACGATACCAAAGACCAGGCTGGGCAGCCTATACCAGAAACTGAAACATTTCCGCAAGATGAAACCACCGAACCAGCACAGGATGCCATGGGAGTTGAGAAAGAGTCGGAAACTACAAAACCAGATACCGTTGGTGAAGAAACTTTGGAACCATTAAAAACCGAAACTCTGATAGAACCGGAAGACAAGTCTGAAGATGATGAAGCCAAGGCCAGCCAAGAAAAATCGGAGACCCTTGAGCGTATGGAAAACAAGCAACAGGAATTAGAAGAGAAGGAAAATGAGGAAATAGTGGAAGAAGAAGTGGACGAAAATGAACAAGTGGACGAAGTAATGGAAGAAGTGGAAGAAGAGAAGGAGAATGTGCAAAAAGAGAAGGATGCTGAAGAAGAGAAAGAAAATGAAGAAAATGAAGATGGGGATGACGAAGAAGAAGAGAAAGAAGAAGATAAAGAAGAGAAAGAAGAAGCAGAAGAAGGAGAAGAAGAAAAGGTTTCTGAAAGCGAGTCTAAACCAGCTGAAGCAGAAACTCCATCCCGCTCTTCACCGGTGCCTGACTCTGAAGATGATGAAGGTTCCTCTGCTGTCACTCCACGAAAGAGGTCACGGTCACCAGCGGCCGGAGCGCAATACAAACGGTTCCAGAACATTGGAGTCAACCTTATCAATAGTATCCAAGCTCACCGCTACTCATCACCATTTCTTCAAGCAGTCAGTAAGAAGGATGCAGTGGATTACTACGATGTTATCTACGAGCCAAAAGATCTTAAGAGTATACTAAAGGGTGTAAAGCTGAAAAGCGATCCTCCACCATATTTGCTGATCAAGCAGCTAGAAAGAGACATTATGCTTATGTTTGCCAATTGTGTAATGTACAACCAGTTGGACGAAGCCTTGGTGGAATTGACCATCAGCATGAAGAATGACGTTAAGAATATATTCAAGATGTTTGAAGATGCAGAGCTGGATATTAAATGAATTTGGCCTTTGATTCTTTAGCAATGTACTCCTCTTGAGACTCGGAATCGATCGTATATGTCGATTCTTCGTGTAACTGTATGTAACGAATAGCACAAACCACAATTATACTCAGTATTGCCGTGGCAAGCATGGCCCAGCACCCCTTGCTGAACTTTGGTACGTCAGATGCAGCATAGAATAGCAACGACCACCATGCGTTGACGGCATTGCTAAACATATTCATCGACGCAAGAACTACCGCACGTTCCTGTAAGTCATCTTTACAAACAACATTTGCCCAAGCAAAGAAGATAGTCTGCCCAGCATACGATATTCCACTGATATAGTGAGCCACAAACACAATACAGTCCTGTAATGGGTTCAGTACCAAAAGTACGGCAGAAATAATCATACAACATGCAACCACGATTCCTGCTCGCCAGTGATACTTTCCACCACTAAAGTTGATGTATACTGCCAGAAGCAATGTTGCCACAATACCAACACCATATACGCCCATGGGAAGATGGTTTCTATCTGCCACTGAGTACTTGAAGTATGTTAACCAAATAGCAAACAACGAGTTTGAAGAGAACGATTCATTCTCTCCTCCCAACACCCAGAGCAAAGAAAAGAGGTACCAATGCCAGCGGCCAAGAATCCGCTGGAAAACCGACCAGTTAAACTTGTTCTGGCGTGGCTTGTGTGCCTTTCGGATAGCAATCTCACGTTCTTCCTTTGTCATCCAAAATGGTTTGCTGACTTGCGGCATGTCGGGGAAGAAAAGAAACCCGTAAATCACCACGGGGATTGTGATAAGGAAGTCGATGATAAATAACCAACGCCATCCTCTAATTCCAATATACCCATCCATGTTTTTATAGATCGCAGCCTGTAACGTGGAGGAAATAATTGACCCAATTAATCCCGAACTCGTGAAAATAGCTGTACGAAACGGAAGTAGTTCCTCATCGTAGAAACTTCCCAATATAAGATGTGTTCCACTGAATGTAACTGCCTCAAAGATCGCCACAAAAAAACGAATAACGCAAAGCTGTTTATACGAAGAGACTTTGTACATCGAAAGCGTCAAGACTCCCCAGGAAAGAGAGCAGAAAGTTATCCAGTACCGGGGTCGGACTTTCAAGAGGATTAAATTATGGGGTATCAATGCAACAATGTAGCCAATATTAAAACACGTATTGATAAGATTGAAATCATTTCCTTTCATACCAAGATCATCTTTCATTCCTGAGACATACGCATTGCTAAGGTTGGTTCTGTCCATATAGTTGATCCAATAAATTAAACATGAATATGACAAAATAAACCAATCTAACTTGACCAAGAGTCTGGCTTCGGTCAGGTTCGCCGGTACTTTTCCCCAAAGTACCGTCCTAAATTTCGAAAACATAGTTTGTGTTTTCAAAAAAAGAAAAAGTTGGGGCTAAGATGCTCTATATATTTATTCGATGTCTCACCGCATGCTTTTCGATGTCGTATAAGAATCTGGGCCTTGACGGAATTCCCAATACCCCGTTTTTTTATACCTGAAAAAGGATAAGTTGCATTTCCAGTTGGGTTGAAAATATCTGTTGTTGTGTGATTCATTCTTTGTTATTTTAATGTACTCAGAGTATTGATAGTTTTTGATTTCTTTTTGTAATTGATTCAGTTGGTGCACCGATGAGATCACCAATTCTTTTGGAAAATAAAGACAAAATTATAGAAAACATATCTTTAGATTTACTTAAATGGGTTTAGTATTGTTATAGTTGTGTTTTCGAGCTGAATTCTTATAATTTGATAACATTTGTTGATAGAATATATAAGCTGCGGCTGCAAAAGCCAAGTCTTTTTGAAGAAAATCATAATGTTGAAACGTTGGTAGCCAGTTTTTTATCCTATTGAAAATTTTGATGCTGTGCTTGAATCACCATCCATACTTGTTAAATTGTGCCTTACTGGTAAAGCTTTCTCTATTTCTTAAATTAGGAAATGCTGGCTATAAACACATTTACTCCATCGCTTGTTTGTTCATCGTAAGTCAATCGGATATGTCGTATATTCTTTTCAAGGATAACTATAATGCATCTTCGGTTTTCTTTATCAAATCGTAAAAGTTTTGGTAGTCAGATTTCCAAACTTCATCAGTAATGGCGTGGTTCAATGGCTTTCTTCCGACAATACACTTTCCAAAACCAAGATTATCACGAATGGCTCTTTTAATACTCAAAAGTCCGCCCTTTGCAGCCAACTCTTCAGCTTCTGTGGCAATAAATTGTAATTCTCTTGCCTTTTCCTGGTTTCCTGCTTCCAATGCCTTGAACAATGCTACAAAGGTTTTTGGGAATGCCCCAGAAAGAGCATCTATGACACCTCTTCCATTTACCGAGTATAATGGGAGGAGAAGTTGGCCAAACCCTGAGAATAATGAAAAATTGTTGCTTTCAACTTCCTTATCGAGCCCAATTCTGGCATACTGTTGTACTTCTCCATGAGTGGACTTGCAACCGATAATATTTGGGTGCTTAGAAAGTTTTCTAACCGTTTCTGGAAGGACAAAGAGGCCGTTGCAAACACCAGGGAAAATATAGATTAAGATTGGCAAAACTGACTTGTCTGCGACTTCTTCAAGCCAGTCATAAATTCCTTGTTGTGAGACTGAAGTGCCGTAGTAACTTGAAGGAAGTACCATGGCAGAGGTTGCACCTGCCTTTTTATAGGTCGCTATGTCATCAAGGGTATCCAAAAGATTATGCTGAGCCACACCAGCAATAATTGGAAAATTGGGAATTTCATGGTGAAGAGTGGAAATAATATCGACTCTTTCTTGTCTTGAGAGTAAGGAATTTTCTCCGGTACTCCCCAATGCTACTAAGCCAACAATTCCGGTGCTCTGCAAATACTTTGCGTGCGCTACTTGGGTTTCTAAATCGAGTGTATAGCCGTCTTCCTTGTAAAATGTTACAATTGGGGTATAAATACCTGGGGTGACGGATTGAGATGGCATGTTTCTGGAGTAGAGCAATTGGTAGTATATTTGAGTACTTACTCAGGAAATCTCTGGTCTTTTGGTGCCTCTTTTATGCTAAGACTAATGGTGGGGACTGGGTCCCTCCACTCTTTGGCCCTCCACCGAAAGTGGATGGAGTCCATAACCTCTCACAAGGTGAAGTGGGGTTCTGGCCTAACCCACATTATGTAAGAATACACAGATGGCTTGTTTCTACAATGCCATTTCACGTGTACCTATAATACACAGTTGTTTTTGTTGCGGGAATCTGGAGCTGTAGCTTATCTTAATTTCTACCTTATTGGTGATGTCTGCCGCAACCAGATTTCGCAGTGCAGAGAGAAAAAGTCGTTTTGCCTAAATAGAATTCCCATCGACAGGTGCAGAAAAACCCAAAACGCACCTTCCTTTCTTTCCAGACAGCAAACGGATTCTTCCCGTGGAACCTCTCTAATATTAGGCCCATTTCCAGTTTTACCCACATAACGAAAAGGATGGTGACCCATTTCGTCAAGCAAACGTCGTTTAACGTCGACTACGCGCCATCTTCCATCACCAAATGGAGATCTTCAAGAACAGGTTTACAACTTACGTACATTAACCAACCTTCTCCCATCGTTAATGGTTACTTTGCAGTTGCCACAGAGATTGAGAACGACTCGGGTTGTCCCCACACTTTGGAACACTTGGTGTTTATGGGCTCGAAAAAGTACCCATACAAAGGTTTGTTAGACAACTTGGGAAACCGTCTCTATTCGTCAACTAATGCTTGGACATCTGTCGACCAAACAGTTTATACTTTAACTACTGCTGGTTGGGAAGGTTTCAAGACTCTTCTTCCAATCTATTTGGATCACCTTTTTCACCCAACACTCACTGACGAAGCCTGCTTAACCGAGGTCTACCATATCGATGGCACAGGTAAGGAAAAGGGTGTGGTTTTCAGTGAAATGCAAGGAATTGAATCACAATCCTGGTTTATCACATTTTTAAACATGCAGAGAACGTTATACGCAAAGACATCGGGATACTCTTCGGAAACTGGAGGTCTTATGTCTGAGTTACGCCATTTAACTAATGAAGATATCAAAAACTTTCATGCTTCCATGTACAGACCAGATAATTTATGTGTTATCGTGACAGGTTCAATAGATGAAACTGAATTGATCGATATCATGTCGAAATTTGACGACGAGTTGGCACCATTACCAGAAACCTCTCTTCCAAGACCATTTGTGGATTCTAAAAAGGACGGACCATTAAAGGAAACCATTGTCAAGGAAATTGAATTCCCTGATAACGATGAATCAATTGGTGAATTATTGATTTCTTGGATTGGTCCTGAATCGATCAAGATATTAGAGAACGTTGCGTTAGATATATTGGGAGCATACTTCACAGACAGTCCAATTTCCATTTTCAACAAGAACCTTATTGAAATTGATAATCCATATGCTACAGATATTGATTATACCACTGACGACTACTTTAGAACTACAATCAATTTCAATGCAAACGGGGTACCAACTGAGAAATTAAACGAATTAGATACTAAGTTGAAAGAATTAATCTTCGAACAAAGTAATCCGGAGAAACTTGACTTGGCGTACTTGAGAGAAGTTATTACGCAACAAAGATTGAAATTCATTTCCAGTACTGAAAAGTCAGCATCCTTCTTTTCAAACATTGCAATTTCTGAGTTCATATATGGTAACCCTGATGGATCAGATCTTAAGAAATGGAGTAAGGACCTTAAGGAGCACGACATTCTTTTGACATGGACTGCTGATCAATGGTGTGCGTTAATCAAAGAACAATTGATTGATAACAAGTCAGCCACACTTCTTGGCAAGCCTTCAGCTAAATTAAATGTGCTTCAAAAGAAGAAGAACAAAGATCTTGTAAAGGAAATCAAGAAAAAATACAATAAGGATGGTTTGAAGAGATTACAGGACAAATTGGATGCTGCTCAGAAGAAGAATGATACTCCTATTCCGGATGAATTATTGACTCAATTTGATATACCAGATCCATCCAAGATTGCCTTTATTGATACCAATTCATACAAGGCTGGACATACAGAAGGCATAGTCGACTTGACAAAAAGTAATTATGTTGAGGATGACCAACTTAGCAAGAAGTTAATGGCTGATTCTGTCGCTGATTTGCCGTTATTCTTACACTTTGAAGAATTTGAATCCCAATTCACAACCATTAGTTTGGTCATGGATTCTACGAAAATAGATTCTGAATTATTGGGATATATGTCAATTATCGAAGAATTGTTTTCTTTATCTATTCAGCTTCCAAATAACGAAAAGTATATTCCTTACAATGAAGTTATAACTCAGATCAATAACGATTTGATCGAATTTCACTTGGATAATGGATACGAAAATCAATTTTTGGAGTTAATCAACATCAAGGTTAAGTTTGAAACGAAAAAGTATTCAGATGCAATTAATTGGTTGCTTAGAGTAATGAAATATTCCGTATTTGAGGAGTCCAGAGTGAAGATTATAATTGAAAAGATAATCAACTCATTACCTGATAAAAAGAGAAATAACGAATTGATGATGTACTCATCTCAATACCGTAACTTGTTTGAGTCAACTTCCTTGAGAAAGGCTCAAGATGCAGTTCAGACGGAATCTTTGTACAAGACATTGCTAGAACAAATCAACGAAGGTGGATTTCAGAAGATTAAGGACGATTTGGATCGATTGAAACGTCAATTGTTCAAATTGGACAATTTAAAGGTTTTTGTTTTAGGAAACGTTCAAAACGTTGAAAACCCAGTCTCTTCGTGGAAGTTGTTTACAGACAAATGTCTGGCCCTGGAAAAGGAACAATTCGGGAAATTTGAATATACTCCTGAACCATTTGCTAAATTACCTCGTTCTTATCAATTTAAATCTGAAGTTGGTAAAAGATGTTCGAAAGATGCTTTCCTTATTGTTAGTCCTGCTGCTGAATCAACTCATCTAGTAGCATCTACTCCAATTCCTACTAACTACTTGGACGAGGATATCTTCAAGATCGCTCTTGCTTCAGAATATCTTACTGCTGTTGAAGGTCCATTTTGGAGGGGTATCAGAGGTACCGGTTTGGCCTATGGAGCAAGTATCAGACGTAATATTGAAACAGGGTATTTGTCCTATACAATTTACCGTGGTGCTGATCCTAAGCAAGCTTGGACTGTTGCTAAATCGATTGTTGACGACTATGCAAATGGAAAGCTAAAGATTGACGTTATCAGTATCCAAAATTCAGTTGCTGCTATTGTGAATGAGTTAGCTAACAGCGAAGACAATAGCTATGATGCTGCAAATGGTAAGATCGGCGATAACATTTTCAAGAAGAGAGGACCTAAATACACCACGTTCTTTTTGCAGAAATTGAACCAGTTGACTGAACAGGATATCATTTATGCTTTAAAGAAATACTTCCAACCAATTTTTGATTCCGAGAAGTCCGTTATCTTCACTAGTTTACCACCTGATAGCACAGATGATTTGAGTGATTTCTTTAAGAGCCAAGGATATAACATTCACATTGAAGAAATCGCTGCTGATATTAAGGGTGATGAGGATGGTGATGAAAGTGGTAATAATGACGAAAGTGAAAGTGATAATGAAGAGGATGATGAAGAATCTGATAGTGAAAGTGGAGAAGAAACTGCTTCTAGTGACGAAGAAGCATAATTATAGATTAATTCATATAAAATTCTAGATTAGTGCAAATTTTGTAGTTCTTCAGCGGAAGGATCCTGGGTATCTTGTTTCAAAAACTCGACATATTTGTTGACTTTCTCGCAAACCTCTTCCTGTTCCATCTTGGCTATTTTTGTCCAGAAGTGTTCACTCGTTATACCTTTACATGCTATCCATCTGGAAATAGAATGAATTTTCAATTCCCAATCAGTGGTTCCCAAAGAAGGATAGGCTCCTGGTGGCCCAAGGTTTCTTCGGCTGTAAATTCCATATACCCCTTCTTTTGCATTGAGTATAGGATTAACCTTAGGATGATGCATATGCAAAAACATTACGTCGGGCTTCGGATAGTTTAGCATTGTATCCACATGCGGTTCGCCACTTTTTTCCAATACGAATTCATTTAAAAGAGTTTGAGTAAAAATCCCTGACTGGAATGGCCAAAGGCGAGAGTCCAAATTCTTAGTTTTCTCTAACCATTTTCTCCACTCTTGGAAAAACTTTTCATTTTGTTTGGGGTCATATTGAACAATTGTAGTTTCCTCAAATGCGTTGTTATTATCATTCAAATAACCAGCTAGTGTTGGTCCATGATTCACTATATGGTAAGTTTCATTGAATACTTCTAATGCTGGAACAAATGTTTCTCTATCGCCTTCGCCAGGCACACCTTGGTAGAGTAACCAGTAGTAGAATTCCGGTCCATTCAAGTTGTAGTATAGAGCTAACAAATAACTCTTGAAATGGCTACTCTTGGAGAATACCATCTGGCCTGTCTCAGCAGAGATTGCCTGGGGAATTCCCTTACGATCGTGCAATGCAACATCTTCAACATAATCTCTCTTAATATAATCGTCCCATGAAGCATCATTTGCAAGTCCATCGCGACGAACAGGTTCGCCAGCTTTAATTCTTGCAATATCATAGTAAATCGGAGAAGTGCCTTTGTGCCATAAATCTGGCCATAATAAAAATCCAGTGGATTTAAAAGGCACGGACGAGATTAAATCGTCTACGTTTTTTATTGCTTTGTTATCAGCATCGAGACTAATGATGTTATCAAAGGAAGAAAACAATAACCCTAACGCTTTTAGTTGGAAGCTCGATAAGTTGGTCATTTCTAGTAACTCTTTCCCTATTTCTCTTTCAATGACAATGCATTTTGCATGAAATTGTTTGGGTAATAACTCTTCACAAATTTGCTTATCATACTCTTCTTCGGTGTTAATAATTAATTCAATTGGTAATTTAGAACCCATCTCTCTCAAGTGGGCAATGGTAAGAAGAGAAGTTCCAAAGTAAACACCTCCACCTCCAATTACAATCCCATCACCTTTATTAAATTCTTTGGGGGGATTTTCTAACTTTTTGATTAAGTTCACTAACTTGTCATGTTTTGACTGCAATTCAATAAATTTCTCGTTCGAAATTTTTGTGCGACCCTCGGCAAGATATTTCTGCGATATTGGTGGAGTTTGAACGTCTCTGTACGGCACACCTTGAATGGGTTTACCCTTTTCTTCATTAGTAATTCCTTCAACATTTGGTGTGTGTTCAAGGAGTGTGCTTATCACGACTTTGAGCCAATTATTCTTATTGAGATTTTCTTCAATTATTTTATCCAACTTACCGTCGATATGAACCTTAGGAAGGTGTAGTTCGTTAAAAAGTGATATCACTGCTGACTTCTTGACCTTTTGTGGGTTTTCTCTGAGATAGGAATTTCTAATTTCAAGATACAACTTATGAGCAGTTCCCGATTGATCAAATTCATTCTCGATGGATTCAACACTGGAATGTCCTGATAAGAGGGACTTGAAGTACTCTGTAAAGCACTTAGTTATCTCTTTCTCGATTTTAATTGCCAATGGACTCGAGTTTTGTGATATGTTAGTGGGTTTTATTTGTTCTGACGGGTTTGTTTCTATTGGTGATGGTATATCATCGATGGGTTTTTTGGACCAGCCTTGTGGTTTTCCGGTATTATCCAGAATCACCAACTGTTTAAGATCATTACCGATTGACCTGTAACTGAACAGGCAAATGATAATTAGAGTTACAAAGAATAATATCAAAAAGACAGGTGGGATGATTCTTCGTCTTGTTCTCATGCTTAGGGGGACGGGCAGGGACCGGGGAAGTATTTAAAATTGATGGCTTAGGTGCTAGATTATCGTAGATGCGGAAGCTAATTATGAAACAGATCTTAATATGAAGTCTTCGATGAAAGAAGAACTTTACTTCTAGAAGCGATTGTAGATGTCTATTTCGTACGTGTTAACAATTCATATGATTGCTTGGCGGTCGCTAGGTTAAATGTAAATCCCTGACAGCCACCTAAGAAACGCACTAAACTGCCCCACAAGTTAAAAGTATACAAATTCTGTTTATTTTTTATCAACTCGAAACTTGAGCGAATTATCATAAGTCTGCTTGAGAGTAAGCTAAGATATCATACGAGACAAAGTGGGTGTTACCGAGATCGGAAACGGGCGGCTTGCACCGTTATCATGTGGGAAGTCTGGTACATGTAACTTATTCGCTTTATTATGACACAAAAATAAATAACCTTAAATCTGAAACATTCATTTTCTCAAGGCTAGTAGAGAATCCTGAGGTGACATGCTTACCAGAGCTCGAGGAATTAGACGTGTCATTCCTGTTTGATTGTCGAGGAACACGTTAAATCTTTTGCTATTTTACGATGTATGGATGAATTGAACAATACCATCCAAACCTGATGTGCATATCGAAGTGTAGAGATCATTGTTGTAACGATTCTCCGAGATCTGGAATTTCGATGTCAGATATAGGAGATATACGGAGGTTGATACATCAAAAAAATGTGGTTTCTTCCACAGATACGAATTTCAACTCGGTATCAATTACATTCGAAATTCTGAAAGACCAATATCCATGGATATATACTTATGTTAATGAAATTTATTTATTGTACAATTATAGTATCAAAATATTCTATAATCGGGCGTGTGGTCTAGTGGTATGATTCTCGCTTTGGGTGACAATTTCGACAGAAATTGATTTTCTACAAGCATGCGAGAGGCCCTGGGTTCAATTCCCAGCTCGCCCCATTTATTTTTTGGATTTTACTTTTTTAAAATATTATTTTTCTTTTTTGGAGTCTTAAATATATATAATATACATAGCGAATAATTATACAATTACACTTCATTGTATTAAAACAATATTCAAAATTCTACCCAATGCTATTTCTTCTTACCTCCTTTTTTCTTCTTGTTGCCCTTTTTCTTCTTCTTCTTATTTTTGTTTCCAGAGGTATTCGATTTTCCATCAGGATCTGGTGAGTTTGTCTTGGAGTCGGTATCTTCCTCTTCCTGTTGTGGTACTTCTTCATTGCCTTCTTCGTATACTTGCTCAGGTTCGTGCTCGGTTTCAACCACTTTGTGTTCCACAACTGGTGGGACACTTTCATCTTCTTGTTGAACAACTTCGGGAGTCTGGAGTACTTCGACCGCTTCGTTGATTAACAGAGTCTCTGTGGTGTCCAGAACCTTCTGCTCGTAGATTCTCTCTCTTAAATTAATAATCTCATCTGACTCGTTGGTAATACCACTGGAACTTTGCGAAGGTTCCTTTGGTTCCTTCTCAATCTTTTCCTCATCTTCGTCAATCTGTTCCTGTTTTTCTTCCTTTTGTTGCTTAGAAGATGAACCCACATGAACCAAATCGTTACTCGCTCTACCAAAGAAATCTAGTTCCTCTTCTGGATACCGAGGAGGTAACTCTTCTCCCTTGTCCAAGATTTGATCTCCAACCTTATTATCCAATACTTGATCGTATTTGGGCAAAGCTGCTAATCCACGCTCGCCCTTAATCTTCTTATAGTCACTGGTAGATACGAATCCGTACTTACGGACGTTTGCTTCAATCCATACAAAACCCAGCTGTCCCAAGTTGACCTGGAATTTGGCGTTAGTCAGGAAACAGCCAACGGCCGGGTATAAATCAACAAAGCAGCCCTTTAAAACGTCCATGCATTTTTTACCGTTTCTGGTGATAAAAATCGTTCCAGTAGTTAACACGTAACCGAAACCAACGACATCAGATTGTTGTAACGGAGGCAAAACTAAAGCATTAAACTCACTATGCTCTCCATTGTGTTGCTGTAAAGGAGTAGGGAACGGTTTATTGATCTTCAAGTTACCTGTCGATTCGTAACCAATCGAGAAACTATTATAACCAGGTAATCTAAATGCACTGGGGTATGGCTTAGTGACCAAACCTATTGAGAAGTGGCCGTTGGGGTTGTTGGTGTTTGAAAATTCAAATACTTTTGTTTCAAAGTAAATGGTATCAGAATAAAGTCTGTTCTTAACTGGTAAGGCGTAGTTCAAAACTGCAGTTGCTGTTGAATATGGAGTATCATTGTTATGGAAGTTCAATTCGGTCTTATCGGCCACAATAAATCTGGCGTCCAAGACGTCCAGTTCCTGTTCAAATTGGAACGCAGTGACGCCAAAGTCCTTGATAAGCTTTGTATCTTCGACAGTAAATGATTTACCTCTAGTATTGTGGAAGTTGGGGGGGTTCGTCTTGGTAAACTCCTGGCCTTTAAGGTAAGCTTCCTGTTCCTCTGGAGATAAGCTGGTAAAATCGTAGGTTTCTGCCAAGTGGAGCAAGGTTTCCTCGTCATTCAAAAACTCGCGGGGCACTTCGTGGTTATGGTCCACATCGTCTGTTAACAAGGTATAGTCGTCTCTTGACAGGATGAAACACTGCAATAGCGCAATAAGGATCGCAGCAATTCCAATAAGACCCACAACCAACAAGGCTACGACTGTTAATGTTGCCATTGTCCTCTTGGTTATCTCTTTTCTTGTGTTTTCTGGATGCTAATTTTTCGCAGATCAGGGGATATCGTCACACTAGAAAAATTTGACGAGCTTGGCTCAATTCAAAAAAGGGCCTAGAGTAGATCAATTCGATTGGTAAAATGCTCGAGTCATATTAGTATTTTATGACCCACTGTTTTTCTAACAAAGAAGAAGTTGTATTGAATTGACATCGACAGTATTTTCTTCTTGAGAGAGTAATTATTTAGGAAATGATAAATTGTTGCAAAAGTTTGTAACAATCGAATATACAAACAATTTTCTCATAAAGAAACAAGGAACATTATTCAAGTAAACATTAAAATTCTAAATACCCAGTTAATGTTATAATAAGTAAATATTACACCTTTTTCTTAAATAATAGCAATACATTGTACACCATATATAGTTGGATGGGAAAACATCCATGCCGCTAAATCTATCAAGATACAAAAAAACTAGCGCCGCCCGGTTTCGATCCGGGGACATCAGGGTTATGAGCCCTGCGCGCTTCCACTGCGCCACGGCGCTTGCTAGTGACATTAATAGCTATTGTGAATAATATAAACCCATTGGAAATGTTAGGTTGACCAAAACAACTTCCCATTTTATTTTAATGGGTAGAGTAAGATAATCGAAATATATTGCTAGAAACTTACATATAACCACGAAAAGGAAATCAAGGACAAAATATGTCCACACAAAGGAAGCAACGTTTCCTGGAATATTTTTTCCGTGGATGGGCTGCAACTGATGTTTGAAGGTTCAA
This sequence comes from Teunomyces lycoperdinae, assembly GCA_030574955.1. Taxonomy (NCBI): domain Eukaryota; kingdom Fungi; phylum Ascomycota; class Pichiomycetes; order Serinales; family Debaryomycetaceae; genus Teunomyces; species Teunomyces lycoperdinae. Next base: position 220,275 of record JAJMFY010000011.1, read on the forward strand.
GTTGCAAAAAATAGCACAGAATAATACTGGCTCCAAATAATGAAGTAGCCCAACATTGCGTCTTTCCAAACAGACAAAAAGAGAAGTAATAGAACTTACCAGTTACATTTGATCTAGGTTGTAACATAGATACAGATACACACAAATTCCTGATCGCCTTTAACTTTCGAAGTATTTACCTGCCGAATTATTAGGAAGGGGTTTAAGGTATTCAAGCATATCAACTTCATGAATAACCAGAAAGAATAACCCCTATATCTTGGATGGGGTTTAGTTTAATTGCACAATGGCTGTAAGAGTACCTAAAAAATACATATGGACCTGAATCACACCATATTAGCACTTTAATAATAAGATATAAAACAATCCAATAATATTTGCCTTTTGATCTGGTGTATATTGTGAATCTATCTTAGAAGTAAATTAAGTTTGATCCAGATATAATGGAATTGATTTCGAGTATGAACGCATTTCAATTCAGGTGTTGCATCCGTTATGGGACACTCCCCTAATCTACACTTCAATCACTTAATCAATTTGAATTCTACCCAGAAATAAGCCAGGTAGGGATACTTTAAACAGATTTGACAAATCCATCTGACAATATTTCCATTTCTTTTTTAAAAAAAAGGCTTGACTTTCACCATAAGACCCCTAGTAAAGACAGAATAAAAAGCATACTACTTTGATATGTAGAAGAATTAGGTTTTAACGTGACAATACAACCGTTTTAAAAATACCTATAATAATTATTTCATGTATCACGCATTTATGCGATTTTATAGGTATCATTTCCGTCTCTTATATATCGAAGTGTTTTCTGGAGGCATATATAAGACAAAGATAATTCCATCTTATCAGGCTTTACAACCAAAAAAGTGAATAATTTACAATGTTATTCTCCATAAAATTTCTTTTATTGGCAGTATTTGCCTCAAATGTTCTTGCTATTGATTGGTACTCATATGGGAATTCAACCATAACTACACCTGCGAAGTGATTCTTGCTGCTAAGAAACCAAATAATACTTACACTTGAGTTGGTAATATTAAGGATGATGAAACTGGAGAATTTGTTGAAATTGGAAGCTGGAACGTTCCTACTAGTAACGGGTTGTTGGATGGTGGTATTATTAATTTTGCTGAGGTTTACAGTTGTGGTTCTACGGATTCTCATAAATTTCTTCGCCCAATTCAGTACATTCAACACTACGCACAGTGAATCACTCAAGATGGCTTGGAGAAAACAGCTCATAAAAGCTACGAACTGTTTGACCCCGTCAAGGACGGAGGACCATGCGCAAAATACTGGAAAAATTCAATATGCAGCTTACAAACTTTCCTCAAAATCAGTCTTACTTCATTAACATGGGATTCTTGCAAGATCCTCCTTCTAATAGTCCATATTCTACTGCCTGAGGAGTTGACTTGCCAGAGTTATATGAGAAATCTTGTTTCATTCGTTGTAACTGACAAGGAAAATATTATCTGAACCGAAGAGTGAACAGTAAGTGTAATACTTCTTCAAATACAAATCTGGATAAATATTATTGCTCTTATGTACTGAAAGTGTAGTGAAATTACCTTACTATTTGGGTTACCGGTGGATCAGAAGTTTATAAATTTCAATTGAATACATGTTACAATAGCAAATATCGAAGAGAGAACTTATTTGCATAAGGAAATATATGACTAGAAATTATAGTGTGTTGAGCGAATTCCCGATTTCAGTTGGTACAGAAGTGCTCCCAACTGTTATAACTTTGATATCAATTTTTAATTACCACTTATCCACTGGGATACAAGAAATATCTCAATACGCTGTTGCATTCACATAAAAATGTTACTTGTTTTAGTTGACAATATTCGATAAATTTAAGCTTTTTTTTCCGCGAGATTCAAATCAGACTTGTCATGGATTGACCCTTGAGATATAAATACAACTTCTTATTTTGCTACATGAAAGCTTAATTGTAGTATATCAGAACTTATCAAGTAATAATTAGTGGGTTGAAGTGTGAATTTTGAACGCCAGATTTCCAAGGAAGTTTGATCATACTGAAGGGGTTTCTCTTTTAGTCGCTTGAATCTGACGAGCAACAACGAAATCGTCCCCAACTATGTAAGGGCAATTTTACACGAGATCGGCACTCTGACGTAAGATGATAACTGTTTCCTTACTGATTGACTTCAAGAATCGTACCTATGACAATTTTAACAATTAAAATTGTATGTTAGGAATTTATTCCCAGAACTCCGATGGAAAATTGCGATAAATATCGTGTATCATACCACCTCATTATATGATACAATGCAATTAAAGAATGGATCGATTAATATTGCGTTGAAATTTATAAATGGATTACAGCTTATTTCGGTTCAGAAGGGCCCGTATTATCTAGAACTGTCAAGCGGGTGCGATAACTCACCAGTATCATCCATGTTAAAAAAGTTGCAGACGTAGGGTGAACATCTCTGCATCTAAAGTTCTGTGGCTTGTTTTTATTAGCTGTTAATTTACTAGCCCTGCTAGCTTATTAATCCTTGTTGTAGGGAAAAATGATTACCGAGCATAGAGAAAGGTTTCTATAAAACTATTACTGATAGGAATAGGATATCTAGGGCGATGTTATGTTATGCACTACTTCCCACGCATCTAACAGACAATCATAGCTGGGAGAAGTTATGCCAAACCGAAAATTTCATTCAAAGACCGATTGGAGAGTTGTATGGTTTAAATTGGCCAAGGAGATACCTAAGTTGAAGATGCTACTGGTTTATACTTGCCGCAAGGCAGCATATGTTTACAGTGCTACTAAACCCAATACAATACAATGGGCAATACAATGGGCAATATGTACAGATAATCCCGCAGATGAAATACTGGTGTTGAATTGGGGGCTTTCTAGCTCCAATTCCAAGGAGTGCTGGGAGAAAGTTTGAAGGAGACATGGCGATACAAACCCCGATATCCAGGTGTAGACTGTGATTATTTCGTGTGATGTAATTGAGGTTTTCGCAATTCACGTTCATCTGTTGGTTACGGGGAACGTTCCTTTTACGGGGAGGAGAGCGTGTGGAGCTGCAGGAACCTCGGATGCGTACAAAATTGTATATAAGCTTCCCAAAGTACTGTTCAACATTAGAGCCAGGGTCCAGGGTAAAAAATATGTATGGCGTCCCGAAGCGAAGCGAATGTTGAACAATTAATAGAGGGGCGGCAAGAGTCATGGAAAAAAGAGGACAAAAAAGAAAAAAAACCTCCTCAAAGAAAAAAAATAAGCTGGAAAGAGTCACCAGTGACAGCAAGCCAAAAAAAAGTATGGGCGATAATCTCCAAACCATGTCCAACAAAGTAAAAGGGATTTGACTTTCAATTGAGAGATCGTAAAACAAAAGACTTGCAACCGAGACCAAAAAAAACCAGCATAATAATAATCATAATCATAATCATGATCATACGGCTCCTTTCTTCCTGGACTGTGTATGGTGTCAACTAAGCCCTGCAGATCAAATAAGCAACCTTCCCCCTCGACAGAGAAAATTGCGTGCTCCACACGGAAATAAATTTCTGGAGAACTCCGAGCGTTCGTATTGGAAGACGACATCCTCCATGCAGGAATGTGCAGAATAAAAAAAAAATAATCAGCCCAAAAATTTTTGTCCCCATAGTTTCGGAAAAAGAACGGAACCAAAACTGATTGTCCAACACACACACACATCCCCACACACACGGCGAATACTATTAAAATTATTAGTGCTACGCCTTCCGCCTAAGATCCGGTCTGTATCTTTATCACGAATTCCCAAAGAACAACCTTGTTGTACAATTTTTTGATGAGCGTTTCGGATAAGTCGCCGGAATCAAACGCCCTGACGCCCACCAACTTCAGCGTCGTCGACTCAGGTACACCCACCAGCATTACAGGAACTCAACCCATTCCCAGAAAATCACAACAGATCAAGACAGACAAACCACGTCCACATGTCTGCCAGGTCTGCACGCGGGCGTTTGCTCGGCTTGAACACTTGAAGCGCCACGAACGTTCACACACCAACGAAAAACCGTTCCAATGTGCTGCCTGTGGCCGCTGCTTTGCAAGACGTGACTTGGTTTTAAGACACCAACAGAAACTCCACTCGTCCATCCCAAATATCATGAGAAGGGGCTCCTCCAAGGAAAACGACAACAACGAATTCATCATCGTATTAAACAACAACACCGAAGCCGTGTGTCCGTTGCCGCAAGGTTATCCACAACCTCTTAAAGAGGATGACAAACAACCGTCCCAGCTTTACTCTCCTCCAAAATCCAACGACTTCAGCAACATTCCTCAATTCCGTACCGCTCTTTTCAACAACAACAATAATAATAATAATAATAATAATAATAATAATAATAATAATAATAATAACAACAACAGCAACAACAACAGCAACAACTCACAATCTTCGAATCAAAATAGCTACAACCATAACTCTCCAGGAAACTTACAATCTCCAGCACCTTCTAACGAAACACCGTCGAAGTATGCCCCACAAAACAACCTTATATACCAATCGCCAGATAATGATTCTCCACGAAAACTGGCCTCGGTTTCGGTTCCAAAACATATTCCTCCACATATGTACGATCAAAAAATGAAAGCTGCCTCAGGTCTGATCTTTTTCAGCAATGTCTTGAATCAGTTTGGACGTCATGCGTCTTTTTCAGCCACATCGTCGACATCGTATACAAACTTGAAGGAAGCGATGAATATCCAACAACAGAACATCAATTACGAACCTACACCATCTCAAGTCGAATATACCACTCCACAATTGGATGGTTCTGACGGCTTGACGGCGAAAAACGTCACGTTGTCGTCGTTGGATCTCAACTCGTTGGCGATGATTGATTGGAACAATATCGAAAGTTTGGATCTCAACATAGGTAAGGAAAACGAACTCGCTGCTAAACAAAAATCACACAAGAATTTACAACAGTTCTTCTTCGATAACATGACAAGCAACAAGAATGCGGTGCAAAACAGTGTCCCCGCTAGCCACCAGTTCATGAACCCCAGCCATCCACATCATTTCAAGGGTACCACGCCGTTAGAGTTTGGTGTCGAGCCTCCCAACGACCCCAATGCCATGCACAATTTCTTTAACAAGAATGAGTCGTTTAAATTGAACTCACAAGCAATTGAAAGAGGCAAAACTAACAAGCAGCCACCAACAAAAAAGCCAAAATTGGAAACTCACATTGAAAATGAGACCAGTGGCGCTCCCAAGCTGTTTAGTAGTATCAATGCCAATGCAATGGCGTTGAATATGACGAGTGATGATGATTGGTTGAAGGAAATCATCAATACGCCGTACGAGACTAACTTGCCAAATGCCTCGCATCAAGTTGGTTTTATTGAAACTCCATCGTTGAGAGCATCTCCCAAATTGGCTAATGGACAGGTGACTTTACCTTCGTCCAAGCCGGAACAAATTGATGAGATTTCTTCGTTGTTTAGATCGAGACAAATAGATCTTGTCAAGCAAATGAACCAACACTTTCATCCCACCAACACCAAAGAAGATGAGTACTTTGAGTTTGCCTTTGATAATTCGGTACTTAATGGTGGTCAATTCAATTTCATCAGTGAAGAATTGCGCAACAGAATCATCTTGTTGAGTAATGTGGCCGACGTGCAGTTCCCACCTATCGATGACTTGAACAATTACATGCGGTTGTACGAATTGGAGTTCAACAAATACTTTCCATTCATTCATCTTCCTTCATTAAAGAACCCGATGGTGGACAACTTTGAAAATATTCCTCTTTTGTTATCGATGGCGTCGATTGGTGCACTCTATGCGTACCATGACTCCAACACGTTGCTTCTTTTCAACTTGTCAAAATTCCATATTCAAAACTTTTTTGAAAAGGAAATCAGGTTGGATAAATTACAATTCAAAAAGGTTCCACTTATGGCACACCAGTGCTTGGCGTTACATATCTTCATTTCGATGTTTTTAAACGAACCAAACATGTTGGACGTTACGTCCAGACAAATGAAATCGATGATCGGATTAATTAAGTCAACCAACTTCAACACTCCGTTGGAGCAGTTCTTGGTTCCGCCACCCAGCGTGTTGCAGAACCACAAGAACCAGAAAATTGTACAAAATAACTTTGACTATTTCATCATGGCCCAATCTCGGATCCGGACCCTACATGTATTTTATATGTTACAGACGTTTAGCTCAACCTTGGTTGGTTTACCTTCATTTTTAAACCTGAGCATGTTGCAAAGCGGGAACCACAGCTCCCTTGAGTCATTGTGGAAATGCGAAACGTCACTGGAATGGCTTGCAAAGTTATCCTCGAACGAATCCTTGACCTCATTGAGCAATGGGGAATCAATGGAAACCTTGATTAACCAATTGGATTTAGGTTCTGATTACCGTCAGCTTTCGTGGAACAACTTTCTTGCGCTATTGATGTACCTTCATGAACAAACACAGTCTCATGTGGTTGAAATGAATGGATTTAACTATTTGACATGGAAACTTGAGCACAAACCACGTCTAGAGAAATTATTGCAAGGATGGGAACACAAATTTATTCTGGCCAAGGGAGTCTTGGCCATAAATTCGAGTAATCGTCATTTGTTGAAGCTGTGCCACGAGTTCAAGTTGATCTTGCCGTTGTATTCGCTTCTTAAAATCAAGCTCAATATCAATTTGAATCCTATCTTTGCTGCTATTATTGCCAAGAACTGGAGTGAGATGAATAAAGAGATGGACTTGTTACGTAAACAGGAACCTAATCACGAGAGCTGTCGCCTGAGTTTGGCGCCATGTATTGATATAATCAAGCTTTGGATATCGAACATTGAGAGCATCGACTACGATGTCAAGCGGACGTCGTTGCGGAGTCCTGTATTCCTTGTTCTCAGTTTATCTGCTTCGGTACTTATTTTTTCCAATTACTTGGTGATGGTAGAGAATCGAGCAAAACAAGGTACGGTGAGCGATGCTGACTTGGTCCAGTGGCTTCAGTGTGAGGATGTTGTGATCAAGGTGGAAAAAGTGTTAAGTCCCGTTCTCAAGTCGTCGTATACGGAACTTTTAACTAAGCAGGCCAACGGTGTATTCAACTCTGTGAATGACGACGATAACGGAGACAAGATCCGGAAATTGATCCACCAGCGTGAAGATAAGAAAGTTCTGTCGCAGATCAACCAGCATATTATCGACAACAAACTTGCTATCAAGTCACTTTACTTGGGAATGCGGATTTTGGCCGATGCTCCTGTGTGGCCTATTGCCATGGGATGTGCCGAAGCATTGAAGCATCGTGCTACAGCAATTTCCAACCCCTAAAAACAAAAAACAAAAGAGAAAAGAGAAAAAAAAGATGAAAAGGAACTAGAGAAAGACTCTTGTTCCTGTTACCATTATATCATGGCATGATGTACGATTTATTTATTTATTTATTTATTTATTTAATGATCAATGGTGAATTAAAAACATACACACACCAAAATTTCTCTCTAAGGCAACGAGTATAAATATTTATATATATAAAAGTCTCAGTAGAAGCCGTTTTCGTTGAAGTGAGCGACAATTTGATCAATCACGGCCTTCAAATCCAGTTGCAATGACAATTGGCCATCCTTAGCCTTGTTAGAAACCACAAGAGAGTTGCCCTGACCAACAACCCCAACAACTTCGTCGATATACGCTTGCGAAGTGGTAGGAACAATGACACCAGAACCGGCCTTGACCAATTCATCTACAATGAACGAGTCCTGGTGCGTTGTGCTCAACTTGGTGATACGACGGCCACCGGCAAACTGGTTTAATGTACTCTGCAAGGCAAAAGTCAAGTGCTCACCTGCTGAGGTGGTAGTATCGATGACTACGGCGAAACCTTGCTTGATTCTTGGAGGATTGCTCTCACGCAAAATTTTCACCACCTCAGGATAAGAGAACCATTCAGGAATCTCCTCACCAGTCTTTAAGCGGTTACGTAACTCGGTACCGGAAATGTTGGCAGTTTTCACGGTTTTGAGGTCAATAGTATCGATTGGAGCGTATCTGTCTTCATCTGGCAAGTAGGTGACCATTCTGAATGGCACGATCTTGATGGGCAACTCGTCCTTAACCGATTTCAACAACTCTTGGGCATCGTATGGGCCGTAGAAATCGACCCCAGCAGAGTTTTTCCCAGGACCAGCATGGTCTCTGCCAACGATAAAGTGGTCAACACCGTAGTTGGTTCTTATCAACGCATGCCACAAGGCTTCACGGTCTCCACCCATTCTCATTGCCAATGGCAACAATGAGAGCGTGGCTAAGCCTTCAGGAAACTTTTTCAAGATTTGCTGGTAAACCTTGACACGTGTATGGTGGTCGATATCACCCGGTTTGGTCAATCCTACCACTGGATGGATCAAGATATGGCCATTTTCACCAATGTCCTTTGCAGCTCTGATGGTCAACTCACGATGGGCACGGTGCATGGGGTTTCTAGTTTGGAATGCAACGATGTTCTTGCCGGCCCACTGCAAGTTTTCAAACTCGGCTCTCAACTCAGTAGGAGACTTTCTGAATTGAGGGTAATCGTAGTGCTTGGGGTAGTTCAAGCCTTGGAGCGAGCCTCCAAGGTAGTATTCGCCAGCAGTGCCCACCAAGTACTTGATTGCTGGGTGTTCTGGGTCGCCTCTGAACACCTTGGAGGCTTCTGTCTGTTTATCTGGCTTATAGATTGACTCGAGGGTCAAGATTGCGAGGGGAGTCTCGTCTCTCAAATCACGTAGCACGATTCTGTTGCCCACAGCAAGCTTTTGAGCCTGGGATTCGCTGACGTCTAAGGTGATAGGAATGGGCCACAACAAGCCCTTACCGTTGGAACCAATAACCGAGGTCAATCTCATATCGGAGACCACCGATTCGTAGTCTTGTTGATTCAAGAAACCTGCGAGAGGAGAGAATCCACCGTTGAGAATGAGTTCCATGTCACACAATTGTCTTTCAGTCAACGTGAGAGAAGGGAGGGAGCCTGCTTCTTCAAGTAATTGGGATTTGATGGAAGCATCACGGATAACCAAGTCATTCAACTTACCACCATGGGGAGTAGGAATAGGCATCTTTTTGGGGGGTGTTGGAAAGAATCAATTTTTAGTTGCAATCCGCCGTTATAAATGACTGCAAAAACATCTGGTATCAACTCATAGCACGTGACCTGAGCTCACTTTTTTTTGCAACCCGCGAAAAAACACCAGCGATTCCGCTTCGGAAGTCAGGTGACTTCCGTTGTCAAAAAAAAAAACAACAAAAAAACACAGAAAGATTTCGGACCTTTCCGATTACCAGAGTCTGGTAAGAGATATTTGCAAGAATGCAAGCCTGCCTAAAACACAAGAATGCAAGTCTGCCTAAAAGAATAAATTGAGGGCGGCAAAAAAAATTATTATTATTATTGATTGCTGGCAATATTTTTCGGACAAAGGGCTGGGGCTGGACCTTCGATCGGAGTCGAAGATTGCATCCGATTCGGACGACAGTGGCGAGGGGGTTGTGTGCACACCCGTGTCCGGTCTGTATCGAACTTCACTAACTATCAGGTGCAAGATCATTAGATAATTGATGTAGGAATAACTAATCGTTTCAGTATGTCCAAAATGGATGAGATAAGCAGCAATAAAAACATCATAATATTTACCTTCTTCATTTGACACCTTAACTTTATCTCACCATAAAAGTCTTCAATCACTACGTTACGGCGGTCCTCAGGACCGTCGGATAATGGAAGCGGTTTCGGTTTTTCGCGTCGATTATTAAGCGACTGCACACAGCCACACATACATTTTTTTTTGCCCCCCCCCCCGCGCCCTTCTTCCAACGAATCTCCCCCAACGTTGTCCAAATTGGTATATAAAACACCAACAATCACCCACCCAAAAAAATGTTTCAAAAATCCCGCGAGGAATCCTCATACCTAAAATTTTAGTTTAACAAATGTCTGCTCCTACGTAAGTAGTAATGTTTCTGGGTTGTATGTCTGCGATTGACTAACCTCCGTCGTCGGCTCTCGGCTATCCAAAACCACTTGACTCCTACTAACGCCGCCAGTGGTGATATCGGTTTAATTGGTTTGGCCGTCATGGGCCAAAACTTGATCTTGAACGCTGCTGACCACGGCTACACTGTTGTTGCCTACAACAGAACCGTGGCTAAGGTCGACGAGTTCTTGGAAAACGAAGCCAAGGGCAAATCCATCATTGGTGCTAGATCTATCGAAGAATTGGTTGCCAACTTGAAGAGACCAAGAAGAATCATCTTGTTGGTTAAGGCCGGTAAGCCAGTTGACGCCTTCATCGAACAATTGTTGCCACACTTGGAAAAGGGAGACATCATCATTGACGGTGGTAACTCCCACTTCCCAGACTCCAACCGTCGTTACGAGGAATTGCAAAAGCAAGGTATCTTGTTTGTCGGCTCCGGTGTTTCTGGTGGTGAAGAAGGTGCTCGTTACGGTCCTTCCTTGATGCCAGGTGGTAACAAAGAAGCTTGGCCACACATCAAGGAAATCTTCCAAGCCATCTCTGCCAAGTCTGATGGTGAACCATGTTGTGACTGGGTTGGTGATGCCGGTGCCGGTCATTACGTCAAGATGGTCCACAACGGTATCGAATACGGTGACATGCAATTGATCTGTGAAGCCTACGATCTCTTGAAGAGAGTCGGTAAGTTCACCAACAAGGAAATTGGTGACGTTTTCGCCAAGTGGAACACTGGTGTCTTGGACTCTTTCTTGATTGAAATCACCAGAGACATTTTGTACTACAACGATAAGACCGACGGCAAGCCTTTGTTGGAAAAGATCTTGGACACTGCTGGTCAAAAGGGTACCGGTAAGTGGACTGCCATCAACGCCTTGGACTTGGGTATGCCAGTCACCTTGATTGGTGAAGCTGTCTTTGCCAGATGTTTGTCTGCCTTGAAGGACGAAAGAACCAGAGCCTCCACCTTGTTGGCTGGTCCTGAAGTTTCTGAAACCTCTCCAATCACCGACAGAACCAAGTTTGTTGACGACTTGGAACAGGCTTTGTACGCCTCTAAGATCATCTCTTATGCCCAAGGTTTCATGTTGATCAGAGAAGCTGCCAAGGAATACGGCTGGAACCTCAACAACGCCGCTATCGCTTTGATGTGGAGAGGTGGTTGTATCATCAGATCTGTTTTCTTGGGTGAAATCACTGCTGCTTACAGAGAAAACCCAGAATTGGAAAACTTGTTGTTCCACCCATTCTTCAACAAGGCCATCACCAAGGCTCAACAAGGCTGGAGATCCACCATTGCCAAGGCTGTGGAATACGGTATTCCAGCTCCAGCTTTCAGCACTGCTTTGTCTTTCTACGACGGTTACAGATCTGAAAAGTTGCCAGCCAACTTGTTGCAAGCCCAAAGAGACTACTTTGGTGCCCACACCTTCAAGGTCTTGCCAGGTGAAGAAAACGAGTTGTTGAAGAAGGACGAATGGATCCACATCAATTGGACCGGTAAGGGTGGTAACATTTCTGCCACTACCTACGACGCTTAAGTAGATCATCAAATCAAATAAAAAAAAAAAACGAATTTTAATAAACGGAACGTGTCTTATGCAAATTGAAAAAGAAGGAGCAGTGGAATATAGAAAGAAGAAAAAAGGGTGGGGAACTTATAGTGGAACTTCGTAGCCCAACATCATGCTAATTATCAAGTAGAGATTCAAGGTGGTGATGAATCCCCAGACCAACACCGCGAGAAACGTAGTGATTGGTCCATTGCTAAAGTCCCTGTACCCCTTGACACGGTACATTTCGGTAGATGGAGTCTGGGTCTGAGATTGTGCCTGTAAATGTTGGTTGTAGTCAAAGTCGGAGGTACGTTCTTGTGGATCAATAAGTCGGTTCTGTTCTTCCTGGTTATCATCATCATCGTCCCAGCCAGCACAAGGATGTGAATTTCGTAAATCCTGGAGTCTGATGGCCAGTTCGGTACTGTGGAACCGTTTGGCATTGACATTGACATCAACATTGACATTGGCATTGGAAAACGGCACCGAATTTATGGCAAAATCGATCTCGTCGGCATCACGGACAAAGAACGGCACTCGCATAATGTCTTTTGAGCACGTAAACCAAATCAACGGCGCACTAACCACCGGCAAAAGCACCGACAACACAACTTGACTTGCATTTAAGATCTTGGCGAGCCCTTCACGGCCAGCTAGTGACACCACCAAGAGACACGGTGCAATCGCAATTCCACGAGTCACCAACCGTCTCACCGCCGGCAGAAAACTCCACGATAAGAAGCCTTCCGAAACCATCTGGCCGGCCAATGTACACACCACACCTGCACTTTGGCCCGAACACAAGAGTGCTAATGCAAACACCAACCCTGCCGTGGGCGAAATGTGTTTCGAAAGCAAGTGGTAGATGGTGAACAAGTCGGCGTTTTCGTAGTCGTCAGTATCGGAATCGGAGTCAGATCCCGAACCAGAATCGTCATGGTCGCGTGTGTTCTTGGTGCCGTTGTTGAGGGTGGCTCCGGCCACAATTAAGATCGCAGAGTTGACGAATAACGCTACTGTAAAGAGCGAAATCACGAGCTCCAGGATCGTGTATGACATCGTGCTGTTGATGGCATGTACTGACGGACGGTAATCGTCTTCGTCTTCCAGTACCTTTTCAATGCGTGGGACATTGGTAGAAGATGTTTCTTCATTGTTGATTTGTGATGGAAGTTGTGGGGTATAATAGCCGTGTTTGAGATCAAAGTCTTTGAGACGTGATTGGACCAAACCCAGGCCGAGGTAGAGTGAATGGGGCATCACGGTGGCGCCCAAGATGGCCAAGCTGAGGAAGAGACCGTTTCCGCCCTTTCTTTCCGACATATCAACGACTTTTTCGTTGGGCAAGAAGCCACGCAAGACTTCGAGGGTAGAGAATTTGATGGTTGAATCGTGGCTGACCTGGTACAACTCGATGGCAAAACAGATGACGGTGGCTACCACTAATAACAGGACAAACAGTTCGAAGATACGGACAAAGAGGAGCGGGCCCTTGGGGCGGTAAGCCATCAAGACGATAAGCACGTCGATAACTGTGAGAATAACGCCGACAAACAACGGTAATTTGAACAAAATATTAAGAGCAATGGCTGTTCCCACCACTTCAGCCAAATCGGTTGCAATGATGGCAATTTCTGTAAGAATGTAGATGATTATGTTTGTTTTGCGGGACAAGTTGGCTCTGCAGTTGGCGGCCAAGTCCAAGCCTGTTACTGCGCCCAACTTGGCTGCTAGAATCTGGAGAAAAATGGCAAGACAGTTAGAAAGCAAGATCAGGAAAAGGAGATGGTATTTATACGCCAGGCCGGCAGCCACTGCGGTGGAGTAATTGCCTGGATCCATGTAGGCAACACTGACCATGAGGCCAGGACCCACGAATCGCAGGTACGTTTTTAGGATCGCAAGTATTCTCTGAAGATCCATGGAAGGTATGGTTTGTGGATCTGAGAAACTTGGCAAAAGGCACCGGGAGCAGTTCTTTTTCTTTCTGATTTTATAAAGTTATTTGGTGTGCGTTTTTATAAACCGTTTTCGAAAAACGCAATCATCTTTCATTTTTTCCCCAGTCTCGTGCCCGGCGACAATCGTGTGCAAATTCGGAAACGGCGCGCGACCTTACGGAAAAACTAATTAAAAGAAATGTATGAGAAAGTCTCGAACAAGTCGGAAATGTCGAAAGAAAAAGAAAAATTTGTTAAGAATGTCGCGACAAGACAGGACGGAAATGTCGCGCCCGGTGTTCGGTCTTGTTAGTCCGGGTATATACTCATCTAATTCTCTACTCATATCACGAACTAGTCATGATTAGAGCCGCTTCTGTGTTGAGAAACGTGCCCAGGGCACTCTACAAGCCTTTCCACACCTCCAGCGTTGCCAGGGCAGCCTCGGTATACAACATGCCGGCCATGTCGCCCACGATGACCGAAGGAGGAATCGTTGCCTGGAAGTACAAGGCCGGTGAAAGCTTCAGTGCCGGAGACGTTTTGCTCGAAGTCGAGACAGACAAAGCCACAATTGATGTGGAGGCACAGGACGACGGTATTTTATGGGAAATTTTGGTTGCTGACGGCGCCACGGGCGTTCCAGTCGGTAAACCCATTGCATTCCTCGCCGAACAGGGCGACGACTTGGCTTCGTTACAGAAACCCGCAGTTAATGAAACGGTTCCAACACCAAAGAAAGAAGAACCAAAGCCAGAACCAAAACAGGAGTCCAAACCAGAACCAAAAAAGGTTTCTACTTCTTCTTCTTTTTCTTCCTCTGTGTTCTCGCCAGCTAATCCTAAACAGAAGTTAACACCAGCAGTCGAATTGTTATTACATCAACACCACATCAGTTATGAAGATGCTGTGGCAAAGATTCTCGCTTCGGGTCCCAACGGCAGATTGTTAAAGGGTGACGTGTTGGCATACCTTGGAGATATCCAGTCAGAAGCTGTTGAAAGTATCGTCAAGTTCGTCAAGTCATACGAAAAATTGGATTTGTCCAACATCCAATTGGCTGCTCCTCAAGAAAAGAAACCTGAAAACGCCACTAAAGCTGTTACTCCACCTCCACCTCCACAAAACATCTTGACGGTCAAGTTCTCGTCCGAATTGGGACCAGAAATCACAAAAGATACTTTCAAACACGTTTTTGAACAGGCTGTTGCTGCTGCTACCAGAGATACTTATGCCAGCAAGTATCCTCAGTACGCTACTGGTCCTTCGGCTTCTGGTTGGACTTCAGGCGATGTTTTTGACGAATTGCTTGCTCCAGCAGCTACCGAGTCACGTTTTGAGATCTACGGAGTAGACTACAAGTTCAGCCACGCTTCCAAGACTGGTACTGCTGCTGCTGCTGACCTGTTTGATGAGTTGTTGGGCTTGAGCCAGCCATCAGCACCTGTTGCGGTCCAATCTGAAGGAACTGTCGATGTCCAGTTCAAGATCAAGTACAATGCCAAGTTGAGCGACTCCAAACAGTTTGTAGAACTGTTTCAGGATGCTTTATTGGACTACATTCCTTCCAATAAATTATCCATCATCTCTGTATAGATAAATACACTAATTACTGCGGTCCTGATGTTACTGTAAAATATATTTTTATGAACATTTTTTTTCCTTCCTGCATGGATCACGCGCACACCGTAGAAATCGAAAATCGAATCGAAAAAAAAAATGACTTTTTTTTTTTTTTACTACATTATTTAGTATTTTGACCTACCGTCAGCGTAACCGCTAAACAACATACAGAATCTTTCGGCCAGAAGACAACAATTGTACAAAACAAGCACATTTTGTATACAGAATACAATACAGATACGAAACAGACTTGTTTTTATCCCCCATTCCCCCCTCAAAAAAAAAAAACACTCGCCATCTTTCTTCGTTTCCAAACGCGCCAGCAAGCCAAACCCGAAGTTACAATTGATTTGGACCCGTTTATTGTTTTTTTTTTGTCATTTGCTAAAAATCACAGAGTTTCCGCCCCCGTTTTTTTTTTTGTGTTTCGCGATTAAAAATTGAGTTGTCCCTCCATCTTTCTGTGAGGTTTTTTTTTGTTTGTTCCGTTAAAAATAATAAAAAAAAACAAAAAAAAAAACAGAAGCAGCTTTTTTGGTTATCGTTCTTCTACTAAAATAAAAAAGCGTTAGATCCTGATCCAATCCTTTTTAGTACCCCACCTCGAAGAACCCTTCTCAGAACTTCCTTTCAGTCACCTGATCCCGCAGAACCGACTCTAGTTTCCCACCACCTCTCCAGGTATATTTTAACTAGTCCAAAAAAACAAATTTATAACAAAAAAAAAAAACAAACGGATGTATCTTCCCTATCCAGCCTACGGCAATACATCAACCAACAACGCGAACGCGACCCCCACACCGCAGAATAACACTTCCAACAATACCATCGCCCCGGGAGGAAACAACGCTACCGCAAACCCAATGTTGTTGGACAGATCCAAGGTCATTCCACCTCCCGGCCAGGTTTCCAACAACTCACGTATACACCAGAGTGGTCCTTACTTCAACCCTACATTACAGAACCCAGGACCTACCACAGGTACCATCTCTTCCAACGCAGGTACGTCCATGAATGCTCGCGGCGTCTTACACTCCTCCGTCAACGCTGCATCGTCTGTCTCACTTCCTCATCCTCCACAGGGTCACCAGCTCCATCACCTTTCGGTCCAGCAGCAGCAGCAGCAACAACAACAGCAGCAGCAACAACTGCAACAACTGCAACAACTGCAACAACAGGCCCAGCAGCAACAATTCCAGCTGCACTTGATGAACCAGTACCAACAGTCTCCCACACAGCAACACCAGTCGATGCAAATGTCGTCGCCTAAGATGCTGGACCAGCAGCTCGATCCACAACAGTTCCAGTTGCAACAGCACTTCCAGCAACAACAACAGCAGTTTCAGCAGCAGCAATTGCAACAGCAGATGCAGCAACAACAGATCCAACAACAACAGATGCAGCAGCAGCAGCAGCAGATGCAGCAGTACCAGCAGGTTCAAGCCCAGGCTCGTGCTCAGCAGCTTACTCAGCGTCATCAGCAGCAGCAGTACCAACAGCTCCAGCAGCAACAGTTTCAGCAGCAGACACCACAAGCTCAAGCGCAACAGACACCGCAGCAGACACCACAGCAGCAGCAGCAGCAGCAACAAGCTGCGCCACCAATACTGCAAAATCAGCAGCAGCAGCAGCAACAACAGCAAAAACAACAACCCCTGCAAAAGAAGCAGCAACAGTTTGAACAGATCCAGGAAGTAGAGAAACTGGAGAAGAAGGTTAAGCAAAGAAGAAACCGAAAGCAAGCACTTCCCGAGGAGGAGCAACTGCTGAATCAACTACTTCAGTTGCAGCAGCAGCAGGTGCAGCCGCTGGATCAGAAGAAGAAACGTGGTCGTCCAAGGAAGTTGATTCTTGATCCAACTACCAACGAGTACATTGATTCCGGGCATCCCAACTTCAAGCAGCTTAACAAGATGCTCAAGGAGTCGCTTTCGTCGCAGATGTTGCAAGGCAACACGTTCAACAACGTGACAACCCAGAGAACCGGCGGTGCTGCTATTGATGTTAGCAATCCGATTATTCTGAAGCTCTATGACCAGCCTACTTATTTGAGAAACTTGGATGATGAGGCTGTCAAGGAATTGCTTCAGAAGAAGGATAAGCGTGGGAGACCAAGAAAGTTTCCTGTGGAGCAGACAGGAGTCACCATCAAAGGTATCCGAGTCAACGGTAGTCTTAAGCACCGGGTGAGAAAGCCTACGCAGCAATAGTCTAAAGACATCGCCCACCATCTGTACAATATTTTGAAGATCAGTAGTAGTAATAAACGTATGTAATATATATTTCATTAATTGTTTTCATATTAACTGTTACATTATTCTGTTCATAAACCGGCCCATTGCTATCATTGGAGCACATACTGCCTTTACCATCATACACAATGCATCAATCAAGAGACTGAGTTCATAAAGCATCCACATGAAGATCACCAACTCGATCAAAATCACAAATGTCTGGAGATTCGGAAATGCCTCAGCAATGACGTCGATAGGAGCAAATATGATCCGCATCAACTTAATATTCTTGATAAGAGCATTGATATTGGAGATGATAGTTGATGGCATACTTGAGGCATCGAGCATCAGCCGTGACTGGTTCAGCAGACCCAGTACTTCCTGGTACAGCAGGGCCGGTAGTTTCAGGCCTGTTTCGAGGGAAGAAAACGAAGTAGGCGGCGTTGCTTCAAGTTGTTTCGAGATCGGATTATAATATAACTCGGTGGTGATTTCACTGGTATCATCATCGTCGATTTCAAGCACAAATTCCTGACTTTCGCCGTCTTCCATCGGATAATTTGATCTTCTGCTTCTCATAGAAGCAACGTATTCCTGGTGAGTTGTTACGTTTCCAAAGAGATCTCGTACCGGAGCGTTCCATTTCGATACAATCATGCCGTAATTCTTTTTCATCAACTTCAAATTGAGGTTCTTTTTCTTCTTGACCACAACTGCTGCCTCTTTTTGCTTTACAGACAGCGTTAATGGTTCGGGTTCACGATTAACAAATGAAAAGAGCTTTGATTTGGGCGATTCTTCAACAACTTCTTCGAGTGGAGGCGATGGTGGAGGCGAATACACCACCCACGACAAGAAATAGTTCCAAAGAGGATGGAAATCAGGATTCTGTCCAGCACCTCCACTCGGTACCAACGCTTCAGAGGACGTGGCAGGTACAGCTGCAGTAGCAGGAGCAGTAGCAGCAGGATTGGTTGAATGGAGCGATTGGGTTACTTCATGGACCGATTCCACCGGGTTTTCTTCGGAAATTGGAACATGTGCTTCTTCTTTGGCCAATTTCTTCTGGTCCATGAGTTCGTACTGAAGCTCGGCGCTTTCAATAAAATCCTTTCCAAGTCTCTTTTTGGCTCGTTTCATCTTTTTTTTGAAGATCGATTTGAGTTTCTTGTTCTTCTTTTCTGCTCCTGTTATCGGTGTTTGTTCAAATACGTGTTCGTCGAATTCATCGTCATAATCATCATCGTCGCTTTCTTTAGCCACAAACACTTCGGTAACCACATCTTTTTTGGGCAGCAGTTTATGGTTGTAGTAATCGTAGTTACGATAATCGACATGGCCCATTTTTGTCTGGATCGTCTTGAACGCCTTTTTGATATTTGTAACCACCGGTTTCTCGTCAAAAACAAACTCCATTGGATTATACTTGTCGAGATTCTCGTTCTTATCTTGGAAAACGTCTCTAAACGTTTTGTGGGTGTACATTTTGGGCTTGTAAGGCGAATCGTCGTACCGTTTCTTTTGTGAAATGTAATAGTCATCGTACAGCCGTTTGGAAACTTGTTTGACTTTAAGCATCGGTTGTTGGGGCTCTGAGCGATAAGGCTCACGTCTCACTGCACGGTACGGCCGTGGGTGCTGCTGATTCCGGACGAAATTGAGTTCTGCTGGGGTGATTTCCTGTTGCAAATAGTCCGGATCATCGATCTCGTCAAGTGACAAACTTTGTCGTGAACCCGGGCTTGATCTGGAGGTCATTTCCATTTGTGCTGGACTCGGAGCTGTTCCTAATGTTGACAGCAGCAGTTTTTTGTGTAAAATAGACGGGCGTTCAACTTGTTCTGAAACAAAAAGGGAAGGGTCCTCATCGTTATCGTCATCGTAGAGCAACGAGTCGTGGGAAACGCTGTAGTACGTCTTTGGACTGTTTTTCTGTTTGTCAAGGTACTGTGATGTGAAATAGGCGTTACTGGTAACGTTCATGATACTTTGTGATCACCTTAAGGAGTTTGTTTTTGACGATTAATTGACATGGTGATGGAAATCGGATGGCTGGCTCATGCAAGTTATCTCCAGATTTCCTGCAGACAATTCAGCAAACGGCATATAAATTTGATATCAAACCCCTGCATATAAACAAAAATTGTTTAATTCTTTAAAATTTTCTTTTTTTTTCTTTTTGCTCATGATTTTTTTTTTTTTGTTAAAGATCATTTAATTCTTATCGAAAAAGTTGTTATCAACTTCAAAAAATCCCCCCCCCCCAACTGGCCAAATGTTTCGAATTATAAGGCGAAATTCGAACACGCCAATCACATCGAATTCTTATATCAATGAAGATTTTCTTCTGAGAATTAGTAAGAAAGAAATCGCCAAACATCTCAAGAATTTGGGCCCGTTCCCCACATATTCCAACATTCTTAATCCACAGCATTTTTATCAGAACGAAGTGTTGATGGAATACCTGAAAAAAGATCCCCATCCAGTTTCGCTTCGACAATTGGCCGGGTACGGAAAAACGTTGACCAAACAAAAGATTTTGCATAGTGCCAATTTTGTCCGAATGGAGCTTCCGATCCGGTTGGCAATGCGGATCCGTGACTTGCAAACATTACCGTTTGGCGTGGTCAACAACTTCCATTTGGCCCAGATCTATGAGAGTTATTATCATCTGTTTAATGCATTCCGCAAGATTCCTGCCATTACCAGTTTGGACCAGAACGAACGGTTCTGTGCGACACTTTCGGCGCTTTTGGATGACCATGTTTTCAACCTCTCACACTTGATGATGGGGGCATTGGAGGTGCTGATCATGCAGAATCTTCCTCAACTGGAATTGGATCAGTTTATGAGCTCGATGTTGAGGCTGCGGATCTCACGGCGGGTGATTGTTGAAGAACACTTGTCTCTCAGCGAGAACTACAAGAAACTGCCGTATTCTAGCAAGCCTCCCGACTACATTGGAGAAATCTTCCAACAATGTAATGCAGCAGAACACTTTGAGATTGTAGCACGGCTTGTGCGCCAGTCGATGGCCGAACGCTTTCCTTATCAAGACGTGATGCCGCAATTGGAAATAGAGGGCGATTTGGACACGAGTTTCCCGTTCATGGTGCCGCATCTCCACTACTTGTTGAGTGAGATTTTGCGGAACTCGATCGAAGCAACTATCACCACCCACGGCCGGACCGGACGGGAGCTTCCGCCCATCAAAATTACTATAATCAATGCAGCAAAACAGGTGATATTCCGGATTTCAGACCGTGGTGGCGGTGTAGCCCACGATAAATTGAGCGATATCTGGCTGTTTGGAAAGAACCCGGCGTTGGCACGGCAATCGCTTGCCAATTTCCACCGAATTCCTGGTCTCCAGCTCTATTCGAATTTAAAGGTGACGGCAGCCGGATCGCTGGTGGTATCGACCCCGATGCTCAATCAGACATCGCTTGCAGAAGTTGACCAGAAATCACTGATCACGGAGAAGATGTCTACGTTGGAACATTTGATTACACGGCCACCGGAGTATAAGTTGGGAATGGGGTTGCCGATGTGTAAAGTGTATGCGGATTACTGGAATGGAGACTTGACGATGAATTCACTTGAAGGTTACGGAAGTGACATTTGCTTGACATTGAGCAAGTTGGGATTCCATTCGAATGTTATACAGTTGGATAGAGCATAAGGATAAAGAGAAAAGAGAAAATGTAGATAAAGAGTAAAGGGACATGGAATCATTGTAGAAATGGAACGGTTTTTCGTGGTATTTTCTCGTTTCTTATTGGCTGCGAAACGTCGCATTTTGTTTTAATCTTTCTCCATTCTTTTGTCTAGCCACCGGCAGCACTCACTCACTTACGCAAAGACATGTCTCAGAACGTCTCGATCTCGCTGTTGCTTGATAACGACCCTCAGGAAGTCCGGTCTCGATCTGTCACGCCTACCAGCATGCTCCAGACCCTGGTACTGCGTTACCAGACTTCTGTGGCCATTGATATCACGCTGCCGCTGCGTGACGATCCCGTCACTGTCATCGACGACGACAACAACAACAACAATAAACGCAGCGGATCCCGCAAACACCCCATTGCCATCAGACCATCACCGTTACCGATGCTAGTACCGAAACCACAAGGAGGAAGTCCGGTGCCACAACAACAGCAACAACATCAACAGCAACAACAACAACAACAACAACAACAACAACAACAACAACAACAACAACAACAACCGTCCAAATTCGCCGTTGGTGACCACATGATGAAGTTCCAAACAAGTTTCCAACTCACCCCAACTCCAGGTCCCGGTCCCACCTCGAGTCCTGGTCCCAACAATCTCAGCAAAACGTCCATTCATTCAATTATCAACATCGACGATGAGCCTGAACCGCCAGCAACACCTGCACCGGTCGCTGCTGCCCCCACAACTGCTGCAAAACGTAAACGGCCAGCCAAAAAGACTGAAAACAAGAAACGAAAACCAGAAGATCCTAAAAAACCAGAAGAAAAGAAACGTAAAAAGAGTCCCGAGGCCGAACCTGCTGCTTCTGGTGCTGCTTCTGCTTCTGGTGCCTCTGCTGCCTCTGCTGCTTCTGGTGCTGCTACCACAACAGTCAAGCAAGCAGTACATCCGGGTCTGACGACAGAAAAAGCAGCGAAAACGCCCGAAGTAAAGCTTCCTGCTGCCACGGTGGTGGAACTTGAAGACGACGAGAAACGCGAGGCGCCCATTATTGCCCTTCAAGTACCGCTTCTTGACCCCAAAAATCCACGTCCTGGCCAATCGGAGGTGGTTATCAACGTTCTTCGGCTCGCTGAAGAAAAGTACGGCTGGCTGGCGATTCATCCCAAAGCACGGTCGGCAATTGATATCATGGACGACATGATTGACGATGACGATGATGGAATGGAAGAAGATGATGATGAAGAGGAAGAAAAGAAGAAGGACGACGATGATAAGAAGAAGGAAGAAGAGTTGACGGAAGAACAGTTGGTACGACGCCACGAGGTGAAGATGAACAGGAAAGTCGGTAAGTACGACTACGAAGATCCGTTTATTGACGACGAAGAGTTACAGATGGAAGAAGAGATCATTTCAACCAAGGAAGGTTTCTTTGTATACTGGGGACCGTTGGTTGATGATCGGAACTTGAATAACGGTCAAAAGAAGATCAAGACAAAGAAGTAAAAAAATGATGATGATTCCTTTATTTATTCAGAGTGATTCGGTCGAGCGTGAGGAGAATCATGTCAGCAGCATTCATTTCAAAAGCAGCATCGGGTTCTGAAACTGAAACTGAACCTGAAACTGAAACTGAAACTGGATTTTTTTTCTTTGGTTCTTTGGCATCAGACTTTGGTTCTAGGGAATTCAATCTCAGTTTCACTTTGTCAACTTCGGTCCTCGTCAAGGTTACAATTTCATCAAGTTTCTTTTGGTCGGTGCTGGGGTCGTGTTTGAGAACAACCATCAAGTTCAAGAATGCAAGCACGGTGCTAAGAAGCGAAGAGTCGATTGTGTTATCGACAAACGCTTCCTTCACCAGCAATTCGGCCAATTCAGCGATGTCGGTGAACCGCAGCGGCGTTAATGTCAAGTATTTCGCTGCTGAAGGCTTGTTACGGCCCGGAAGTGGCGGTGCAAGTGAAACTGCAGCCAAATCGTTAGCCAAGTCTCGGGATTTGGTCAACAACTCCTTCAAGACGCCGACAAGGATCGGTTTGGCGGTAGTGTAAGGACAGTTGTGTAGCGAGTCGCAAATAAAGGCGTACGAAACGGATTCGGGCGAAGAAGCCAACACTTTGGTCAACAAGGTGAGGGTCATGTAGTTGAAGCAGCGGCGAGGAAGGTTGAGTGGAAGCGTTCCGATCCACAATAAGAGCTGGAAGTAGATACGGAGCTGCATCGAAGGTACTTTTGCAAGCTCGATCTCGGCCAGTTTCAGCCGATGTAAAGCGTACCACATCCAGAACACCGCCATATCGTTGTTGGCAGTGTAACAGTACGCAGAAGACACCATTCCCGGTACGAGAATCCGGAGACCGAAGCAGACGGCGTCATGGATGGAGATTTCGTAGGTGAATTCACGCGATTTGGCCACGGCATACGATGCAAGAGTCGCCGTTCCCAATACAGAATCACTTATGGCTGTCTGAGTTGAGTTTACCAACATAGTGGCGATGTTTTGTTGGTAGTCAACCACGAGTTTTTCAAAGAGTTGTGCACTTGCTTCGTCTTCGTCTTGGACCGAGATTTCCACGAGTTTGTGGGCTTCTGCGATGTACTTTTTGAGCACGCGCTTTGGTTCAATGTCAAATGAAAGAGCCAACTGGTAAAGCCTGTCCATCGGCATCGAGTCCACGGTGTACGATTCGTCGTCGGTGTGACCCTGGATAAAATTGAAATGGTCGGCTGTGAGGCCGTATACCTGCACCAGGCCCTCAATATAGATGATCAGAGTGATAAAGGCCGTCAAGAGCTTACGTTCAAGCAGTTGTTCGGCTTCAATGGTTTCTTTGGGGGTGTTTTCCGGGCGTGGAAGCGAGTTGTAGTTGCGGGCGAAACTGAACAGGCGTTTGAGAATAAATTGCACCAAATTGACAGAGAAAGACACGTTCAGTTTAGCACAGTTAACAAAGGACGTTACGGCCATGGCAAGGAAGCGTGATGGGTACTGCGTGGTGATGCGTTTCAAGCAACTATCGATCAATTCAAAGATAAAATAGAGTTTCAAATCGAAAAATCCGAGGTGGATATTGTACGTGTCGGTATCTGCATCATATTCTGAAATGGATACTTCCTTGAGTTTAAGTAGGGTGATAAGTTCACATGATTTGAGGAGCAATTCCTTGGGATTGCCGTGTTTGGCGAGACATTCAAAGATTTTGGCGATTCTAAAGATACACGGGGCCTCACGAAGACTTTTATCAAACAAGTAGTCCAGTTCAACATAAGGAATGACGATTTGGGGCAAATCCCAGCCGATTTCGTATGTGAGTTCGGGGTTCTTTGTTAATACGTCAATGAGGGTTTGGAGCAAGCGTTCTTTTTCTTCGTTCAGGTAATGTTCAAGTTCGCCCAAGTAAATGTCAAGAAGCAGCAGATATGAAAGGTAATCGTGAGATTCAAGAGCTTCTGCTGCTCCGGACTCGAGCAGTTCGAGCACTTTGTCAAAGATTTCGGACATTATTGGGTTTGGGTTTTAGGATGAAAATGATGCTTGAAAAAAAATCGTAATTAAATATGAGCGATAAAGAAAATGTGCATAGAAAAGAAAAGTTGGAAATTCTGAATGGAGGTTTTTAATGAATTTATTTACAGAGAACAGAAGAAGAAAATGGCAGCCAAAAAAAAGAGAGAAAGAGAGAGAAAGAAAGAGAAAGACGGAAATTAAACAAATAGAATTAATTTTAACCAAAGCGGGAAACCATGAATAATTTTGAAGCTTTATTAAATACAAGAGACACATTTTTTTATTCCAATTTTTATAAATGACATTTAGCGCGCAAAAATCTCACTACATTAAAGCAAAAAAAAAAAATTCCAGAATCGATTTCCTTCTAGCACCACACGACTTTTCTATTCTAAAGACATGATCACCGTACGGTTCCAGTCAGTGGGCGCCACGCCGGCCGTGACACCCAAAATGTACCTGGTTCTGTCTGACCATACAATTGCGGCCATGAAACTGTTTCTTGCCAAAAAACTCCGCCATTCAGGACCGCTCTACGTCTACGTCCAAAGCTCATTTGTGCCACACCCCCAAACTCCTCTTCGCGACCTTGCGGCCAATTTCGGCACTGGCAACGAACTCATTCTCCATTACTGCTACAACATTGCGTTTGGTTAACAATAGTAATAAAAACAAGCCATGGTATTAAAACAGAAGCAGAAAAAAAAACGATAATTGAAGAAACTAAGCTAATAACAGCAACAACAACAACAACAATAATAAAATCAAACAAGCGTAGTCGTCTTAATAAAAGACAAACTCAGCAGAACCAGAAGTCACCGTAACAGTACATCCGTCAGATCCGTGGCCGTTGTATTGACCATTTTCGTAGGAACAGCTGCCAACAACGTTAGATCCAGAAGTACCAACAATCTTGATGTTATAGTTTGGTGTATCCTTGTTGTTAGGGTTAGGAATCAACGACAAGTAAGTAAGACCGCCAGTAGTACCGGCACCAAGAACAACTGGAGCCCAGTTACCGATACCGGAACCTGGAGTTCCCCAGATACAGCCGTTTGCGACAGAAACACCGGCGTTGTTGACGTAATACTGAGTAGAGGTCTTACCACCCTTCCAGGTAAAGTACGAGTCAGAGTCAACCACAGAAACTGGCTTGGAGCCACCGGCTTTAAGCAAAGTTGGAACATTCATGTTTTCAGAACCAGGGTAATCGGTTCTACAAATAGCAACATCCTTGCCAATTTCAGACTTGAAAGTGGCAGTTTGGGCACCCCATTCACACAAGTAATCCTGGTTAGGGTTGGATCTGTACAACTTACCGTTCTTACACTGCAAACCACCAACAGAAATACCGCTGGCAGGTTGGTTCAGTGGCCACTGGGTCTTGGACATACCAGCTTGACAAGCATAAGAACAAAAGAAACCATCCTTACAGTCGGCCGAGGTTTGGCCTTCGAGGTTCATAATCGAAGACCAACCTCCGTTGATTCCCGAGAGCCAGTCGAGGTTAACCACACCTTGGCCGGTAGGAACCGAACCACAGTCGTGGACACCGTCTTCAAACTTGACAGATGGGTTGGCAAAGTCAGCCAAATCACCGTTGACACCACCCTGGCCGCCGTTAGACGAGCCAGAGGAAGTGGACTGAGCAGTGGCAGAAGAAACAATCGTTTTAGACGAAGCTACCGAGGTGGCAGCAGTGGCAGAAGGAGAAATGGTCTTACCGTTAACGTCAACATAAATGATGGTGGTGACAGCATCTCTCTTTTCAGCATGTTGATGATGTTTATGGCCTTGGATAGGAATGGCCGTGGCAAATGAAGCAATGGCGATTAAAGAAAGTACTGACTTCATTGGGATATCGAGTTGGTTATTTGTCACAAAAAAAGGAAATATTACTTTCTGTAATGGTATTAATAAGGAATGTGTTCGTAAGGAAAGACTATAGTTAACAGTTATGACTGGACTCGACTAGTAGTGTCGTATAAAATTAGGCGGATTTGTGGGTGTTTTAATATATAATCGGCTATTCGTTATGTACAGTCAAAACATACACTAAGAGGAAAAATTAAAATAAATAATAAATAATAAAAATTTTTCTATACGGCTCGGGCGTGTCATGGTCAAAAACATTAATTACTTTGACGAATTCGACATGGCTCATAATAAGATTTCCTGATCGGGATGATCTAGACCTCAGAATGAAAATATAGTGTGATATATACAGGACGACAGCTACGGTTACCAGGGGACTTTAGGCAGCAAGACATCGTCCAAAAAAGGTGGAGCTCATCTAGGCTGATGTACTTAATTTACTGTTTACGGAAACATGGTTGGTTATTCTAACTTTATGAATTATATACATGCATCTTAAAAAAAAACAAATACAAGTGTCATGTATCAGATCACAATTTAATGAGGTGTTTGTTTACTTGCGCTGTGCGTTCTGGGAATCATATTACTTTTTAGCCCAATCAAGTCAAATATCATCGATCGTTCGCCTACCAGTGAGAAAAAAAGAGTCAATTTTCTCTCCTTTCATGATTTTTTTTTTCTCTCTCTCTCTCTCTCGATGATTACTGATAATTTGAATAGAGGAAAAAAAAACCTGTTGATTTCGTACGATTTTAGAGGCTTAAATCTATTATTTTTACATTTTCGCCATCCATTTTTTAGTCTCCTCTTTTCTTTTTGGCCTTCTCTGACAAATTTATGCGCACTTAATTAAAACTCCTAATTGGGGTTTTATTACAGGATTGTCCATTAAGAAATCTTATCCTCGGGAATTTCATCACAGTAACCTCGAAGGACCCGGTTCGCTCCGCTCCACGTACACTAAAAGCCTGATCTACATAACTTCTTGAATACCGCACCCCCACTCCTTTTCTGTAACCCCGGTGACACTGCCTTGTAACCCTGTTGTCGTGTGACAACGGTGTTTCAGGTCCATCTCCTGGCGCAGCTCCAACTGCACCTGTCAACAACAAATTTTCTTTGTTACCATATAATTTCGGACCTGTATATAAAAACCGTTGGGAGCTCCGGTGATATAATATCTTTTTTTTTTTACTCTTTTTGTTACATTAAAATATCACCAACGAATCACAGCTCATCGGAGTAATATATGAATTAAAACAAAAGAAAACTATAGAGGCATCAGCCTAGAACATTAAAACACTCACCAAGAATTAAAAATTACCAATCCATAATTAATCAGTCTTTTTTTTGAAAGAAAAATTAACAAAAAAAAACTTGTTGTGTAGGCACAAAGAAATTTCAGGTCGTACCTTCATCCTCGATTCCCAAGTTGAACCACGGATGTTCAAGCGCCTCCTGGGCCGTGATCCGCTCGTCTGGATTAATCACAAACAATTTGCGCAATAAATCAATGTAGAACCACCAAAAAGTGAAATTCCCAAAGTTGATCCGTTCCTTGTTTTTTTGGTAGTTATACAGTAACGAGAAATCAACGTTGATCTCAAGCCCAATCCGTTGGCAAATAAATATATCAATCCTCTCAAGTTGCTCCACGCTATCGATAAATTTCTGCGGAGTATCAGGAGTGGGGAACTTGAGAGTTAACGAATTCGAAAGACTCGATTCATCGTCGATAATCAAATCATCATCGTCATCATCATCATCGATATTATCGCCAGGCGACATCGAGATATACTCATCGGTGAAATATTGTAGACCACACTCATTACCTTTATCTTTCGACGTTTTTATCAACTGTTTGTCAATCTTGTACCCACACACCTTCTCTATCATTGCCAAATGCTCCAAGTTATCGTGAGTTCGGAATAGCGGTTCACCAATCACCAACTCGACTAGTATACATCCCACCGACCATAAATCGCAAGGGAAAGTCCAGCCGACACCCAAAACAATCTCAGGTGCTCGGTAATGTCTAGTAGACACTACAGAAGAGTGATACTCGTCATTGAATATGGCACTGCCAAAATCAATGATTTGAATGAGAGGATCCCGTAAGATCTTCAGATACTTGGGCGCATGCAGTTTTCGGTCACTGTTATCACCAAACTTTTTCTTCTTCTTATTTGGTGTCATTGATGCTGACGAGGACAAGTTGAGAAAAGCAGAAATAAGAGTAGACGACCTCAACTCTTTCTTGTAAAATGTATCGTCATGAAGCAAGATATTTTCCGGCTTCAAGTCGGTATGAATCAAATTCAAATCATGCAAAAACGTCACTGACCTTATCAACTGCTTGCCAAATGCCTGTATATGTGAACCAGGAAAAGCGATAAACTTATTCTTTTCCATGAAATCGTAAAGCGAAATCTTTAACAAGTCGGTGACAATACAGATATGGCCACGGAAATCAAAGCATTCGCGTAAGTGTATACAGTGATTCAAGTTTTCGTTATCAAACTTCTTCAAGGTCGACAAGACTCGCAATTCAATCTTGGCCGCATCCCGATACTTTTGAATATTCCTAATAATCTTAATGGCAACATGTTCACGGTTGACTTTGTCCAAACACTTGACAACCTTTCCAAACGTACCTTGACCCAAGAGCTTGAGAATGACAAACCGGTTGGCAAATCCTTCGTTGGGTTTGATGATGTAATGGCCATTTTCATCATCACAGGGTGGGAGGTTAAGTTGATGAGGTATCACATTGGCACGAATGTCACCAAGCTTCTGAGTCTGTAAAACATAGTTGTTCGGTAATTTATTGTAGAAGCATTTGACCTGAGGTAACTGTGGAAGAGAGTTTGTCCGCTGTTTCTTTGCTGGATTAGAACCATTCGCTATTTCAAATGTCTCGTTGTTAACATTAAACATGTTGTAAGCAGCAACAGCGTCGTGGTCGACGATCAATAATGGATCGGAATTGTTGCGTCTGGTTTTGGGAAAGATATCACGTTCTTCAAGTATAATTACATCATCGACATCTTCGATGGCTTCGTTCGTGGGTTCCATGGTGTTGCTATCTTCAAATATCACGTCATCGTCCTCATTATCGTCATCAATCAAATAAATATCCTTGTTGTGCTTGGATGACGACAGTTGTAACAGTTTTCCATGTAAAAGATCTTGCTTGAACAACATACCGTTTGCCGGGGGTGACGAATGACCCACAGACGACGAAGGTATGCTTGCTTCGCTCATATCGTGATCGTAATCTAAATGCATGGCTTTGGATGTGTCACTGGGTTTGGAATCGTTCGATGATACCTTTGAGAAAGTCTCACTAAACCCTCTTGGCCTCTTTCTATTGGAAATTATCGACATTGATACGATGTAGGCTGGAGAGGGGGGGAAGTATTTTTTTTGTTAATTTATCACAATAAAGTAAAAAATCAAACAGGAGCTTTTATAGGGTAGTGGAAGGACTATAGATATAGTCAACAGTCTGTTACAGTAAGTCTGGGTATTGTCTATCGTTTGTTTTGAAATTCTTCCTTGCTGGTTCTAGTAAGAGACTGGAATTAATTTATGTTATCGAAAATCTAAGGTGGGTGTTATTTTTGGGGGGGTTTTGTGTGTTTGCGGGCTTTCTTTGAGTAACGAGTAGGAACTTCAAAGAAAAGAAATCGTCACGTTAAACCTGCGTCTCTAAGCTTGAACGCTGAGGTATTTGTTGTTTCGGCTGATGGTCTGTAGGTAATCTTACAAAGGGGGCAATTAATTGTTTGTGGGAGGCTCCCGATAAATAAATTCACGTTTTTTTTGTGGAGTGGTAATAGCGTGCGGGTTACCGGATTACACAAAACTCAACATTTCCTTTTGGTCATAATTAGCTGGCTTTGGCTTCACTAACTATTTCCTAGTGGGCGGTTGGGTGGGTGCCGATTCTGAGGGAAGAGATTTAAGTAACCTTACTGAGAGAGATATAATGTTTTCAGAATCGGTACTGGAATAAGTAGATGAGAAGATAATTTGTTTTTTCTAGCTGTTGCATTTTCACTAGATCATTAGTGATGATGGAACACCAGCAATTGTAAAAACGTGTTATCGTTGACACACGTTTTTTTTGTGTGTGTCCGAATGTCGTGGATATGACCTTGAGCCTTTTTCACGACATCACATTTGCGACATCACATGTGCGACATTGGAAGTAAGCACCGACACGGTTTACCAAGATTGCCAACACTGTCTGCAGAACAGGCAGGAGGTGATGGATTGGGTTTTTATTATATTCAGGTGAATTGAATTAAACTGTGAAGAGTATCTAAGAACTATATTTTTTTTGCCTCAGTAGAAAGAGTCGTTTGAAGCCCTCGCGTTTATTCCAAAATTTTCGTTTCCAAGCGACGGTTCCCCGAATGGCCTGAACGGTTCTGACTGTCCGTTATCAGAAAGAAATGAATTGACCAATTACCCAAAAAAGCAATATTGGAAAGATAATACAGTCACCGACATAAACAACAGGCTGGGGCTATCTAGTATGACTGGATCGTTTTGTTTTATGGGCAAAGTGGACAGATTAGGTGCATAAAAATATTTGAAATGCTAGGCGTGTTGTCATACTATGAAACGGATATAAGTAATTTCAGAGAATTAGATGCAACCGCCCCGATAATGAGAAAACAAACAAACTCTGGGTCTGGGTATATAAAGCATGCCTTGTGGCCAGGAAGAGCTTATAATTTGGTGTGTTGGTTGTGGAGAAAACAGTATTGTAGACCAATTTCGTAACATTGCTTTGGTTACCGTGTTTTTTTATATTATTTATTTTTTAGATTATTTTTGTTCTGACGTCGGTTGGGAGACAAATCCCACCAAAACCGCCACCAAAGATTGCTGTGCCCCATGCACGGATTCCCGTGCCAGATCGTTCCTCGCCTGATGATGATACATACATTGCACTTTGGTAACAACTTGCATGCGTGGAACAATAGTTTTTGTTTTGTTCCACCTGCAGCACCTTAAGGTTTTCAAGCGTTGTTTAAAGGAAAAAGACTTTTTGGTGCCAATACTAAGATTTGCAGCTAACATATTTGATGACTTTGATATTTTTTTTAATTGACTCGTAAACATTTCTTTCTAGGGAAAAAAATCTGGGTGACATTTGGATGTTGCATCCAGGGACAGATTTTCTCAACGCGATGATTCCCGAAAATAGTAGTTCTGGTGGAGGCAACTTTGAAAACTAATGTTTTCGTTAATTTGTGTTGCTCACCTGGACTTTTTCCTGCGTCTTTGTAGGCTAATCAGGCACAGCAACAAGCGATATACCGAAATATTAATTTTCTTTTCTTTTGTGTACTTTTGTAGCATGCACATCTTTTCTTTTTTTTTTTTATAATATATTATAAAAAAAAAGAAAAGAAAAAACTAAGTTATAATATAAAATTCATTGCTGAATTGACTTGAATCACGCGCCAAACAAAAGCAGCAAGCTCCAACTAAAACGTATCAAATCATCCACTTTTTTGAAGAAAGAAAATACACACATAAAATCCCTTCACATCATATATTTCGATATAACATAAGCAAATCGGACTACTCCATACTGGTACCATATCATATCCTTTCCACTTCACGGTGGATGCAGCCAAAATAGGAAATGGTTACCCAAAAAAACATTATTTCGAACTCCAGCAACAGTGGCGGATTCGAATCTTCCACTGCGAGCGATCAGTTAACCACCTCAAATGAAGGTTCTGGCACATCTCCAAGCAGTGGAGGCTCGGATCCAGGTGCTCCGGAGTCTAGCGGCTCTGATTCAAACAAGATTAACCACCTTCCAAAGAAATACTTTTGCAAAATATGTAACCAGGGTTTTACACGAAAACACAACATGGTATCACACGAACTCATCCACAACTCGGTCAAGCCACATGTTTGCAGCATATGTCAGTTGAAGTTTCGCAGAATCCACGACTTGAAACGGCATAAAATTCTCCATACCGGCGAAAGGCCCTACACTTGTGACAAGTGCCACCGCGGTTTTGCTCGCCCGGATGCATTGTTGAGGCACCACACAAGTCCAAATGCATGCAGTGCAATCAGAGAAGGACAATCTGACGAAACTCCGCTCGCTGTACACCCCCAAACCACCAAGATGCTGATCATCCCTTCTTCTTCTTCTTCTTCTTCCTCCTCTCCATCTTTGATTACCCAAACATCCTCCGAACAAGACAGCAATAGTCTGGCAGGCAAGAATTCAGATATGATAGGAAGGCTACCAAACTTGATACTCTCTCGGCATAGATTTGATTCACCATATGGCGATAACCAGAAAGTTGATTTCTCGAATTTCTTGCCTCCTCCAATAAACACCACCCAACAACCGACACAGCAACTGACAAATCTGTCGCCGCAGCGACTGCAGAGCCAACCACAGCAAAAATCACTTAGCTTATTTCAACTACCTCCTGCCAATAGTACCAGCAACAACAACAAAAGTTCGAACACCTTACCACCAGCCAGCAATATCTATCAACAACAGCGGGTGTTTGATGATCTTACTATTCCTATATTGGATCCACAGTATGTCACTATGAAGAATTACCAAGACTTGGTGATCTACACGCAATCGTTGCAAAAGAGTCTTATGCGGATGAATGATCGGATTCAGTCCCTAGAAGAGGAAGCTGCAGACCGAGGACGACTACAACAACTGAACAAGGTGCTAAGTGATCGACTAGCATCTGAAATGACACCTACTTCGATTGTGGATTCGACAGAAGCACCAGAGCCGAGTTCTGCGGAAAACAATACAAACCTAAAAGCCAACACTAAGAAACGGAAAAATATATCGCCTTAACTTTGTCGTTTGCGTATTTACGTTAACGTTTTGCGTTTCGCGTTTTGCATTTTGGTGTTTGTAAAGTCTATGTGAAATTTTACTATAACTCATACTAGGAATGATAATCCTTTGTAACCCCTCCCAGTAATATACAATTTTAGAGAATAATCAAGTGGAGAGATATTTCTATAACCTAGTCATGTTGCCAGTTGATACGCAGCTCAAGCGCGCGCACGATTGTATTAGCACCCGATTTATCTGCAGAATTTACGATAAGTAATAAGTCACTCGCAAAATCCCTTTGCCGCCCCGCCCCCTCCTCTCCTCCTCTTCTTATTCTTCAACTGCCCCTTCTTCCGTGACTTTTAGATCATACTACTTTTGTTTTAAATTTTTCTATATTAACTTCCTCCACAAGTAAAGCTGTATACACTCACCAGTCAGTTACTGTTACCATAATCCAGTTCCATATATACATTTTTGAATTGGAAAATCAATTTAAGTTATTTTAATTTATTTTATTTAAATCAAACAGTGGATCACGTTCAGCTACCGCACTTCCCTTTAGATTCCTTCCCGCCCTAGATTTTTGTGCTTTGTCTCTCTAAAATTTTTATACTTAGATCAGACGCCACCCCTCAAAATGGATACCCACACCGAAGAAGATTGGTCGATCATTTCGTCCTCCCCGGACATTGATGACGAAATAATCTCGGAAAGCTCAATTGCTGACCCAGAAATGTCCGCTCTTGATGAAACCATCAAGCTCGAACGCCCGGTTTTGACTGCAAAACCTCCCACCCCTCAATCCAGCGCCAGTATCGTCCTCGTGTCCAGTAGCGACCTGGTAGAAACTCCCAACTCTCCTTCTCCAGACCCCAATTCCTCGACAGATGATACGGGTGTCACCCTCAGATTACAAGTTCCTGTACTTGATAAGAGATCGCCACCCCCAAAATCGCGGGTTCAGAATTACTCCTTAACTACCGTTGCATCAGTACTGGTGGTTTTGGTAGCTGCACTAATTGTTGCCGCCGTAACTCTCTTGACTTCTAAAACAAAGGAACCATCCTGGGTCGATTTCTTCTATGAAGAAAAGACAAGTCTGTACTTCTTTTTCCCCAAAAAGAAAAAAGTCATCAGCTTTCACAAATTCGCCCATTTCTTAACCAATAGAACTGACAGGTTGGGTGGACAGGCGGTTCTGGCTCTCAAGGATATAAATACTCTCGGCTTCGAGTTTTTACATCGCTATCAAACCATAGCGCTGGTGTATTGGGATCAAGTTAGATCTCTCGGCTCACTAATCTGGAAGGATTACAGCTCTATTGGAAGGAATTTCCTAAATTCCTTGTCGAGAAATTGGCAGCAACTAGAAGCTCTTTATTACAAAACTGCTGTTTTGTGGTTATCCCGATTTCAATCAACTATGTTTTCTGCTGCAAATATCTTTAATCGTGAATCGATTGGTAATTATTTTGACGAAACGCGACACATTTGGTCCAGCAAATTCACCAAATTGAACCATAAACTTGACCAGTTGTACAATATAACTCCCAATGTTAATTATACATCTGGTGCAGAAAACTTTGATAAATTCAGAGGCTATGTCCAAATAGGTGCCAACGACTTGTTCCTGACACTAGGTTTAAAAAGCCTCTATGAACATAGCTCCAAGGTGAATATTGACGGTTTTCCCTTGGTAGTTTTAGTTAATGGAGCAATTACTACAAGTGAAATGGTGGTGGATCATGCCCTAAGTATGGTAAATTGGTTATTCTGAGGTCAGAGTTGTTGCTTATTTGTTGTCAATATTTCATATTTTGTTTCATTCTTTTGGTTTGGTGCTATTGTCTCTCTCTTCATAACACACATACCCTCTCCCCCTCTCCCTCTCCCTCTCTCTGTATAGGAATTATGTTTAGTATTTGATACGCTTCATGTAGTCGTTTGAAGACTTTTTAGTTTAGAACTAGTCCTCTTTTTTTTTTCTCTTATTTGATATTTGCACCCAAAATATTTTATGTTTTTCAGTTTAGTACTTTTTGGAGGAAAAATGCGTGTCCGGCCCAATATGACACAAAGACGCATAAAAATTTCTGGTGAAACTGGACGTTTTTGGGACAAAGTATGGTTGGTGACATAAACAATTCATTCCACTATTGAACGTTAGGAACAGCACGTACATAAATAAATTTCATCAGTACAAGGTCTGTGATCGATTATTCACTTGTGAGACGGAAATCTTTATTACTATACTAAAGAAGAAAACTAAAAAAAGTACGATTCAGTGAATCCATACTCCATCTTTCAGCATGGGTATTCCAAAATTTTTCAAATTCATCTCAGAAAGATGGCCGTTAATCTCACAATTGATTGATGAAAACCAGATACCTGAGTATGACAACTTGTATTTGGATATGAATTCCATTTTGCATACTTGTACCCATTCAAATGACGGGTCATTTTCCAGTATGACCGATGACCAAATGTACGCCGCTATATTTAGTTACATCGAACACTTGTTTGAAATCATCAAGCCTAACAAGGTATTTTACATGGCTATCGATGGTGTTGCGCCTAGAGCCAAGATGAACCAGCAGAGAGCTAGAAGATTCAGAACTGCGTACGAAGCCGAAGAAAACATGCGTAAGGCTATCGAAAACGGCGACGAAATCCCCAAGAACGATCCGTTTGACTCCAATTCCATTACTCCTGGTACTGAGTTTATGGCCAAGTTGACTGACAACTTGAAATACTTTATCCATAAAAAGATCTCTGAAGACTCGAATTGGGCCAACATACAGATTATCTTATCCGGTCACGAAGTTCCTGGTGAAGGTGAACACAAAATCATGGACTACATTAGAACGATGAGATCTCAAGACGATTATGACCCAAACATCAGACAGTGTGTTTACGGTTTGGATGCCGATTTGATCATGTTGGGTTTAGTCAGTCACGATCCCCATTTCTCTTTATTGAGAGAAGAAGTCACCTTCGGACCTTCCAGAGGCAAAAAGTCAGATGACTTGAATCAACAAAACTTTTACTTGTTGCATTTGTCATTATTGCGGGAATACCTCGCCTTGGAATTCCAGGATTTAAGTACTGCATTACCATTCGAATACAACTTTGATAGAGTTTTGGATGACTTCATCTTGATTATGTACGTCATTGGTAACGATTTCTTACCCAACTTGCCCGACTTGTTCATAAATAAGGGTGCTTTCCCTCTTTTGATAGCAACTTTCAAACAATGCTTGCAACAGTCTGATGGCTATATTAACGAGGGTGGTAAGATAAATTTGAAGCGTTTGAGCATCTGGTTACAATACTTGTCGGAATTCGAGTTGGAGAATTTTGAAAGACAAGACGTAGATGTCGAATGGTTCAACAAAAAGTTGGACGATATCTCCATTACTGGTGAAAAGAAGAGAAAAAGAGTTGGAAGGCTTTTGATTTTGAAAGACCAGAAGAAATTGGTTGGTTTCATCAAGCCATGGTTAATGGAAAATTCTGTTCATCCAATTGAGGAATTGGTACGTTTAGATGCGGAAGGTAAATTACTTCCATTGGAATTACCCAAGGATGAAGTCGAGAAGCACTTTGAATTTGTCAAGCAATTTGCCTTGGAAACGGGCTTAATTATTGTACACTACAAATCAAAGGATACTTACGAGGCAAGATTAGATATTGATGGTTTGAATCCTCATGAAACTGAGGAGGAGCTTCATGCACGTATCAACGACCTTAAAAAGGTTGTTAAGAAGTACCAATCCGCTAACTTGGTTGAAACAGAAGAAATTTTGCAGAACACCAAGGACATTTACGACTCCAAGTTCTTGAAGTGGAAGAACCTGTACTATAAGGATAAGTTGAACTTCTTTATTGATGATAAGGAGCAATTAACTGAATTGACAAAGCATTATGTTGAAGGGTTGCAGTGGGTTTTGTATTATTACTATCAAGGTTGTCCCTCTTGGAACTGGTACTACAAGTACCATTATTCACCAAGAATTTCTGATATTGCTGTTGGTTTGGACGCTTTGATTGAAGAAGGTAAGGATTTGACCTTTGAAAAATCCCAACCTTTCAAGCCATTTGAGCAATTGATGGCTGTTTTACCAGCTAGATCTAGAAAGTTGATGCCAATGGTCTACAGACCATTGATGACGGAAGAGACATCTTCAATTATCAAATTTTATCCTCATGAGGTTGAAATTGATATGAATGGTAAGACAGCTTCATGGGAAGCGGTTGTCTTGTTAGATTTTGTTGACGAAAACAAATTGTTAGCTGCTTTGAAACCAATCGAAGAAAAGCTTACTCCAGAAGAAAAGAGGAGAAATTCTTGGGGTGAACCAATTTTGTTTATCCATAACCCTCAGACTGATTATGTTTATCCTTCTCCTTTGCCAGGCTTTTTCCACGATCTTGAACATGATAGATGTCACGAGGTTGTCTTCAAGTTGCCTGAACCTAAGGAATACAAGGTTGGATTGGTCGAAGGTGCCAAGACTGGAAAGAACTTGTTGGCTAGTTTTCCAACTTTGCAGACGATTCCATTTGAATTCGAGTTGAAATTGAACGAAGTGAAGATCTTCAACTATCCGTCGAAGTCTGAATCTATGATTTTAACTGTTGAAAATGTTTGGGACAATATGACGGTTCATCAGTTCAGCGAGCAGTTTGTCAATAAGTTGGTTTACAGCAAGTGGCCATTCTTGAGAGAGTCCAAGGTTGTTCGGGTTACCGATGGTGAAACCGTTTATGAATCCATCAAGACACAATCTGGACAAAGAAAGGTTGTTGGCAGTCCTTTGAGTCAAGAAGACTTAAAAGAGTATAGACAGCAGGTTACCAGCTTGAGACTGACATATGACAAGACCAAGGGTATCAAATTGGGACAACTCAATACTTTGGTTTATGTTCAGCCGGTTAATGGGTTGATTAGAACCGCGAAAGGAGCTTACGTCAAGACCTTTTCTAAGGACATCGAAGTTTATCCTCTTCAAATGATTGTTAAGGAAGTCATCAACAAGGATCAAAGATATGCTACCAGACCACCATTGCCAATTGACGAGGAGTTCCCAGTTGATTCGCAAGTTGTGTTTTTGGGTGATATGGGCTACGGTGCTCCAGCCAAGGTTGTTGGTTACAACAACAGTAACGATAAATTGAGTATCAAGATTTCCAAGATTCAGTCTGCTGATGAACCAGTTATTGGTAAAGTGAGATTTGCCAAGGAACAGAAGGAAATCAAGTATTATCCATCTTTTGATGTCAGCAAACAGTTGAAGATTAATCCATTGTTATTGTCCAAGATTACCAGTGGATTCATGGTCGAAGATGATTCCAATGGAGGTAGCAAGAGAGTTAACATTGGTTTGGAGTTGAAATTTGAAGGAAAGAGACAAAAGGTTCTTGGATACACCAAGAAGCTTAGTAACGGTAAAGTTTGGGGCTACTCCTCGTTGGCTGTCAATTTGATCAATACTTACAGAAACAAGTTCCCTAAATTGTTTGCCAACTTGAACAGAGTTGACAGCAAGGCTATTCCTAAATTGACGAGTATTTCAAATAAGGATGAATTGAAGGCCATCCGTTCTTGGCTTGTAGAAGTCAAGCAAGAATTGCAGCCAGTTTCCTTGGAGAGTGAATCGTTGACCAAGTTTAGTTTCCAGGCCATTGAGCAGTTTATGGAAACTTACATCCAGCAACCAATTCCAGTTTCCAACAAAGATATTAAAGGTGTTCCAAAGGATGCTGTCTTGAACCCTCAAGAATCGTACCAGTTGTTGAGTGACCAAAGATTTGAGTTGGGAGACCGTATCATCTATATCCAAGACTTTGGTAAGGTTCCTATTTTGTCCAAGGGTACCGTCGTTAGCATTAGTACCATTGTTAACAAGACTTCTTTGGGTGTTGTGTTTGATCATCCATTGATCAATGGTACTACCATGGGAGGTAAGTTGCAGACCAAGCGTGGTTTGGTTATTGATTCGTCATTAGTTTTGAACTTAACCGACAGAAAGTTTGTCTACCATAGCAAGGCTTCCAAGGGAAGAAAGAAGTTGAGCGAAAGTGAAAGAGCTGCTCGGGCTCAGATCCTTGAGAAGAAGAAGGCTGAGGAAACGAGCAAGAAATTGGCTGAAGAAAAGCAAGCCAACTCCAAGAAGTCTAACGAGTTATTGAATTTGTTGAAGAAGAATGCTGATAGTAAGGAAAACAAGACTGAAGAAGGCGAGAAGAAGACCGAAGAAAAGGTTGATGAATCGGTCAATGCCTCTGCAATCAAGCAGATTTACGGCCATATCTACTCCAACGTCATGAGCGAAGGACAACCAATTCCTCCTCCTTCAGCACCTTACGGACAACCATATCCATACGGGGTTCCAATTGTGCCAGGTATTCCCTTGCCACCTCAGTTTTTCCAGAGCCCTCCTCCGGTTCCAGGTGTTGGTTATCCTCAGTATCCATCACAACCCGTGCCAGTGCAAACTGCTGTTCCTGGAGCTGTTCCAGTACCTGCACCTGAATCTGCATCTCAAAATAAAGCTGCTTCCAAGGGCTCTTCAAGGTCACAAAGAGGCCGCGGTAACATTAGAGGACGTGGCCGTGGTGGTTTTTCCAACAGCAGAGGTAAAGATTAGCCAGCTAGTGATTAAAGTCGGTACTGATTAAATTAAGAGATGAATTGGTGTATATATTATTTACAGAATGGGGATTAATGATACTTACAAAAAACCTTCGTTTTGATTTTCAAGATTTATCACTTTTGGCCGGGGTCTGCCTCGTGATCGAGGCAGTTTCCTTGTCGCCCGGTAGATTGACCAATCCAAGCGTGTCCCATTCGGACTGTTCCATGAGTTGGTTGTCCATGCGGCACTTTAAGTAGTCTTTGGCCAAGATACGGCAATTGGGAGCGTTTTTGTTTTCAGTAAACTTCATGCATTTCAAGTACTTGTTCATGTATTCGGTGCATTCGCCATCGTGGTCCAATGGGAAAGAGCCTCTTTCGGGAGGAGTTGGTGTCCAAGATCTAAAGTTTCCGCCTGGCTTTGTTAGTTTGAGTTGTAAAAAAGTAAAATGTTTCTGTTACGTACCTGGTGCCCCGGTAGCCATTGTTTTAGCGTGGTTAGTGGTGGTGAGTTTTTTCACCTGAGATCTCACGCGGCTTGGAGAAGGGAGAAAAAAAAAACCGACATGGTGATGATTTTCCCGTGATAAATTCTCACCGTGCGTAGATTGCGATTGCAGTGGCTCACCACGGAGATAACTTAAGACGTTTGGTTAGTATCATGAGGTGTGGAGTCCGGCAATTAGAACTGATTAGGTATCTAGAAGCGTAGATTTGACACAACAACAAAAAACGCACCGTTTCCGGGATAAGCCGAATCGTTCGAGACTACAATGTACCCCTCATTATCGAAAGTAGTCAGCACAAAAGAATCCCACCAAATAGTGGACAAGCGCATCTGGCTAGGTCACTTCTTGTGACATCGCCGGTTACGGGACCCGCGTTACCGGCACAGTTTATCAGCCACGGTCGGATTTGTGATTTGCATATGGGGAATTTCGGCTAAATGGAACTTGGCGCGTGTCCCGGTTCCCGCGCGAAACAGTGAAAGCCATCAATGTAGCGTTACTACCGAGACCGGATGCTATGTAGGTCTTATTATTAGTGGGAATGTCTGGCCCGTACCCAAATTCCTGGTAGTTGTTGTGGTTGTTGTTTTTTTTGTTTTTGTTTTTGTTTTTTTTTGACCTGACTGTCATAGCTTGTAAGACACCTAGGAACTATAACCTACTTGTGTTCTCATTACCATGATATGTTCACGACCAAACTCGCTAAAATCTGCAACCTCCAAACTTCCACTCACATAACAAAAAAAAAAATTTTTTTTTTTTTTTTCGGCAAATATAAATATCAACTAATTTGTGGAGAACCTCTGACTTTCGTTTACACCGGTTGACTATATATATATCGTTACAATTACCACAAATAAGTGCGCCCTTTTTTTGACAGCTTTAAAAGATCTACTATTTTTTTTTTCGATTGACCTGCCCTCCTATTTAAACCCGTTATATTCCGATTCCCGGTTTCTTTTTCTGCTTGATTGTTGGTTTATAAACTTATAGATATAGACTTCCCCGGATTGGTGACTCAAAACAAAAAAAAAATCCATTAACCTGCGTTGAGTATTCACCCGAACAATTATAATAAAACAACGCTTACGTCCGTACCCCAGAAACGAATTTTTTTTCGACACCAGGTTTCCCCTCCCCTTTCCTTCGTATTGTTTCTGTCTACTACAAAGCTTAGAACCGAGCATCCGCAGGACCATTTAGGGTGATTTTTTATCTGTCTCACAAATAGTAACTGCCGCAAATTCCCGAACCGGCATATTTTCGCTCACCTTGTGACTCGTCGAAGAAAGTCGCCGATTTTTCACATTTTTCATAAGCTCGAGGAAAAACATACCTAATAGATTTCCTTCACCAACACCTCCACGATGGCTACAGAATTTAAGGCCAAAGAAATCTTTGACCAATTTGCCTCGGTAGATTCTACCACCAATGAGAAGACGTTATCTTTGACGGAATTCACCAATATTTTGGTTCCGTTCGAGTCTGATCTTCCTCGGGAATCAATGGGTCTTTTGTACTTGATTGCCGACCACGACCGCAAGGGTTTCGTGACCGAACAAGATTGGACCAAGTTTATCTCAACATTAACCTCGCTTGATGGTGAATTCAAGGTCTTGTACCAGTTCCTCTCCGACTCGTCCTCGTTGAACGCTAACCTCAACTACGACAAATGCATTGACATTCTCAACACCATCAACAAGTCCATTGACCCAAATTACCAGCAAAAGACCATCAAGTTGAACTGGGCCTACTTGCAAAGATTCTTTGAACCTAACGGTACCATACGTTACGACGATTTTGTTACGCTTACCAGTTATTTGCCTGTCACCAAGTTGATTGGTAGTTTTGAGATCTTGGCCGGAAACAAAGGTTACGTCAACGAAGAACAGTTTGTCGACTTGTTGAAGACTAACTTGAGCCACAAGTTGTCTTCGAGATTAAAGAACAACTTGTCCAACGTCACATTATTCTTCCATGACAAGAAAGACAACTACACTTTGGCCAACCTTTTGTTCATCTACAATGCCTTAAACAAGGTTGACTTGATCAACGAAGTTGTTGCCAACACTCCTCCAACCACCAAGGACAAGGACGATATCTTGATTGACAAGTTAGACTTGTACAACCACTTGAACGATCACTTGTTGAAATCCTCCAATTTCAAGCCA
Organism: Teunomyces lycoperdinae; assembly: GCA_030574955.1. Classification (NCBI taxonomy): domain Eukaryota; kingdom Fungi; phylum Ascomycota; class Pichiomycetes; order Serinales; family Debaryomycetaceae; genus Teunomyces; species Teunomyces lycoperdinae. The sequence goes on from JAJMFY010000011.1 coordinate 262,910, forward strand.
GTCTCCATCACCGAAATTGACTTATTGTTCCACTTAATTAATGAAAAGACTAACGACAACATTCCTCGTAAGGAATTGATTTCTTTCTTGAATCCAAACTACAACAACAACATCTCGAACTTATATTCAATTTTCGACCACCCAGACTCGAGACATGCCTCGAGTGTTAAGTTTGGTGACTCCACCGACAACTTCTCATTATGGCCAATTGTCGACTCCCTTTATTCCTTCTTTTTGGGTTCGATCGCTGGGTGTATTGGTGCTACTGTCGTGTATCCAATTGACTTGGTGAAGACCAGAATGCAAGCACAGAAGCATAAGGCGTTGTACGATAACTCCATCGACTGTTTTCGAAAGATTGTGAAACACGAAGGTCTCAAGGGTTTGTACAGTGGTTTGGGTGCCCAGTTGGTTGGTGTTGCACCAGAAAAGGCCATCAAGTTGACAGTTAACGATTTGATCCGTAAAATCGGTACCGATCCAGAAACCAGTCGTATCAGCATGCAATGGGAGATTGCTGCTGGTCTGTCTGCTGGTGCCTGTCAGGTTATCTTCACCAACCCCTTGGAAATCGTCAAAATTAGATTGCAAATGCAAGGTGGTAACAAGCCAACTGCTCCAGGTGAAATTCCTCACAAGCGTTTGAATGCCAGTCAGATCATAAGACAATTGGGTCTTAGAGGTTTGTATAAAGGTGCCTCTGCCTGTTTGTTGAGAGATGTTCCTTTCTCCGCCATTTACTTCCCTACATACGCCAACTTGAAGAAGTGGATGTTTGGTTTCGACCCTAGCGATCCATCCAAGAACCACCGTTTGTCTTCGTGGCAATTGTTGGTTAGTGGTGCTCTTGCAGGTGCTCCAGCTGCCTTCTTCACCACTCCAGCCGATGTCATCAAAACCAGATTACAAGTTGAAAGTAAGACACACGAAACGAAATACAGAGGCATTGTTCATGCCGGACGTGTTATCTTGAAGGAAGAAGGTTTAAGTGCTTTCTTCAAGGGTTCTCTTGCTAGAGTGTTTAGATCTTCGCCTCAGTTCGGTTTTACCTTGGCCAGTTACGAACTTTTGCAAAGCTTGTTCCCATTAACCCCTCCAAACACCAAGGAATCCAACTTTAAAGCTATCAGTGGATACCCTGGTATCTACAACTTGACCAACGATCAAGTCTACAACTCTCAAGGAAAATACGATAGAGTCATGTACTTGAACAAGTCCGACTTGAGCAACGGTCCAATTTCTTCGACTAACACCAATACCAAGTTGAATGAAACCTTGGTCAAGTTGCCTGCTGAATACGTCTACAAATCCCAGGATGCCATTAAATTGTTGTTAGACATAGACTACAAGTTTGGCAACTTCAATTCTTCTGCTTACGAGAACTACATTACCAAGAAGTAAATAGACCTCCATTCTTGTCTATAAATATTCCGTCTCCCCTCCCCTCTCTCTACCTCTCTCTTTCTATGTGCAACGTACGTATTATCTAATACAAAAGTATTGTAACTCATCTTGTCTTAGAATGGCAAACCGACCACTCAAAGTGGTGTTTTCAAGTTCAATTAGTTGTTCGTTGGTGGTGGACTTGAATTCGAACTCGAAATACCGCTCGTTATACCGCTCTAGATTCTTCTCCTCCCGAACTCGCTCACAGTCAATAACTTTAAATAACAGTCTAACCGACTGGATAATTAGATACATTCCCACTTGAGCAATTATCGGATTGGGATTATTGTCTTGTTCCCAACGGCATAAGACTCTGTACTCCGCAGATGGTACAAGGTACATGTACACCTTACCTATTGTGACAATAGCCACTGCATAGGTGTCAGAAGAATTAGTATGTATCAACTTCAAGATCGTCATATCAAAACTACGAGTCTCGATTAGCTCCAACAGTTCATGGTGGAACACTTTGAACTCTGGGCCACAACCCACAAACAACCTCTCACCATAACAAACTAAGTGTGCAGTGCTGGAAGTCAATGGTGTATGTACTATATGGAGCAGGCCATCGATGTAGCTGGGTTTGGCTCTCAGGAGTCCAATACGAGCCAAATCACCATTGCTGGTTAGAATATAAATCAGTTTTCTAGTGATGGCACTGGCAAGAACATGAGATCTGGCTGGTGTGACTTTCTCTGTTGTAATCGAATATGGTATGCCACGTGGTGCGCTGGCATCAATAAATGAATTCACATACGATGATGCCTTTTTATTTTGGTCGCCAGATAGTTTCTTTGAATTAATGTCACGAAGGATCTTATTGACTTTGGTTAGTGAATACCTCTTTGTAGACACTTCTAAATATTCAAAATTCTTGATTCCACATGCATGATATAATCCACGTAGCTTTGAAGGGTTCTCGATATATTTGCTCTTTATTAAACTGAGAAATGCCTTCGAATAATCTGATACAGTCTGCCCGCAGTCTTGTACCTTTATGTGATGAAATCTAGGAATACTGATAAATGAATCTACTGATTGGATTTCCTTGACTGAAAACTTTAGAACTTCTGCTTCTTTATCAGTCAATACTTGGTAGCTGTTGGTTCCGGTAAAATCCTGTTCGTAGTGCTCATAGTCCTTTACCAATTCGTCGGGTTCGCTGTACTTTTCCCGGTACCAGAACAGGTACAAGTAATCCATGCTTCTGTAAGAGCCTATTATATGGCAAAGATCGATATTGCTTAGTTTAGCTTGGTTAATAGGACATACTTCTCTTAAAACTGTTTCGTCCCCGTCTAATTCCACAAACGTTCCCAACTTATGGACAGTGTCGATGTTGCCCATACGTAAGTTTATCGTGCCTTCAAACGGGTTATAAAACTGTTTGCTACGTGTATGGAACCTCTGTACCTTTTCAAGGATCTTGTGGCCCTTCAGATCAGTTCTTTGAGGCCTGGTGGTTGGCCCCCGAGATGTTTTCCGGTTCTGGATATGTTTTGTAACCCGTGACTCTTTCTGAACCTGGCTATTATGATATTTGTCCAGGGAGCTGCCAAAGGCACCGTTCAGGATCGCAAAGTACCTGTTTTTCAGCTCATCCCATACGAATCCAGGAAGATCTCGTGCCATTTTTGTTTTTTGCAGATGGAGTCTTTTTTTACTTTATCTGCAACTTTTTGTCGCTACCATTATTAGGCGCTCTGTTCTTATATGCCAGTCATTAATATTAATACATATGTTACAAGAATGGTTGGTGAAATACCGTCAGTCATCATCAAGATCAAGTTCATATTCCTTGTTGGTAGAGCGTTCCATCTTGGTATAGTTTGCATGGTTGCGTTTACGTAGTAACAAATCTTCCAACCCGTTACTTCGGTCTATTCCGTCCCAGAAATATCCTGCTTTTATGCCAAACCTATTGGTAGGATTCACTCCCTGGGTATATGTATAATGGTCATAGTTGTTGGCTGCAGTAGAGTCGCTGAATATCGACATCGGATCTTCTATTTTCATGTCACTGGCCTTGGTAATAGTAGATGTACTGTTCTGTTGTGCTTGTTTTTCCTGTTCCTCTTCTGTTAATCGGATCTCGGTGTATTGTGGTTTATTCCGCTTTTCCCGTTCTTGTTGCATCTCTCTTCGTTTGGTTTCAATGTCAATAATCCGACCAGTAATGTCTCTGTACACAGTTTCTGGCTGAACATCTTGTTCTGATGCTGTTTCAAATTCCTTTTTTTCTTGTTGCTTGTTTTCAACTATATCACCATTATCAATTCTTCTGAACCCTTTGAACTGTTTTGTTGTTTGAAGTTCAACTTGAACCGGTTCTTCAGTAGGATTGCCCTCCTCTGTCGGCACGGCTGCTGGCATTCGTATCTCGCTCTCTTCCACAACTATATTAACGTCATTCTCTTTAATCTTTCTCTTTTTCCTTTTTTCCTCTTTCGGTTTACTTTTCAAGTACTTGGCAAGATAATCAGCTCGTGTCATCTACCTTACCTTGTTATTTGTGCTGAAACAAAAAAAAAAAAATAAACGGAGTTATTGTTGGTCCTGCATATATCGAATGGTAATATACAATGATATAAAATTATTACTTAATCTTACTTACTTCATTATGTAACAGAGCCATCGTTTCACATAACTCCATAAACAAGTCATACTGGGACTTGATTACTTGGACAATGTTGAACAAGTTGCCAAAACCTTCGTTACATGAACATTCGAGACCTTGCAACACTTGGTCCAATTCCTTGACAAACTGTTCGTAGTCGTGTAAGATCTCGTAGTATTTTTTGATCTTCTTGATGAAAAATTCATTCAATTGGAACGATGACGACAATTTCGTGCCTGGTGTAGACAATTGCAAGATCAACTGCATTATGTTGTTAATATCGTCAATCAATTCATTGTTAAGGTTCTTCAAGTTCAAAAGCTGGTTCGAATCAAACTTCAACGCTTGTTTCGTCGACGATATTTTGTTGTGTAAATAGTTGATATCCTTCGGTATGGACTCGACCAATGCATCATGTTTCTGGTAATCGTTTTGCAATGTCGTGGCAATCGTATGCTGCGTATTTATGTACTTGTCGAACTGTTCCAATTCTTGTTTTATGGCGGGAGGCAAGTCTCCTACACGGGTCATCGCAGTTAATTGCTGTTGCCCCGGTTGCTGTCCCGGTTGCTGGGTTTGGTTCTGTGCTTGCTGTTGAGAAAAGAGTCCTACGGTTGCAGGTGCATTCGTGTTACTGGCTCCAAAGAGCCCGGTAGAAGTGGCATTGTTGGTGGCGCCAAATAAACCGCCCCCTGTATTTGAATTAGTGTTTGTGTTGCTTCCAAAAAGTCCACCTGTGATTCCAGTCGTAGCTGGTTTGCTTCCAAATAAGCCTCCAGTGGCTAGCTGAGAAGTGTTACTGCCAAAGAGTCCACCAGTTGTTCCCATTGGGGCAGCGGGCTTGCTGCCAAATAATCCTCCCGATGTCGTGCCACCGGCATTATTGTTGTTGGAACCAAACAATCCTCCTGTGTTAGTATTTGACGTATTGAGGCTGGAAGCGCCAAGGAGACCTCCTGCAGGTGCTGTGGATGTGTTGTTTGCGCCAGATGAGCCAAATAAGCCACCTGAGCTTTGTGTGTTTGAGTTATTGTTGTTGTTGCCAAACAAACCTCCACTGGGTTGCGTGTTGTTCTGGGTACTGGCACCAAAGAGGCCGCCGCCGGTCGTAGTTGCGGGTTTGCTGCCAAATAAGCCGCCTCCGGTGTTTGAAGTTTGCGTCTGGTTATTTGCACCAAACAAACCACCACTATTTGCCTGTTGTGATTGTGTGGTATTGGAATTGTTGGAGTTGGCGCCAAATAAGCCGCCCGAAGCAGGTTGTGTTGGAGCGGCGGCGTTGTTGTTTCCAAACAATCCACCGCTTTGTTGGACGGGTTTTGATCCAAATAAGCCACCGGTATTTCCACCACCAAAAGCTGGGGCCGCTGACGCTGTAGACGATCCAAACATTGGAGAGTTTGTTTTTTTTTTTTTATTAAAAGTGTTTATAGTTGAGATTTTCTCCATTGAAAAAAATGAGTGAGAAGGCGTCCCCTTCCATTCGCTTGTGTGCAGGTTTATTGATGCAGCAAGGAAATTCCCATCATTCTGTGAATTCTTCTTGTTCTTGTTCTTTCTTTCACTGAATGCTGATAAAAGAACAGATCTGGAAGCTTGTAGAGGAAGATATCGAAAGGCAGACAGTTCAGCTACGGCAGGAAAAACGATTGTTGAATCAGGAATTGGTTTCGTTACGCGATGATTACACCAAACTTAAATTGAAGTACGACAAGTTGTACCAACGAGTTAATGGTACAGCACCGAGAGATACAAAGGAAGAATCTACTATTTTGAAAATAGATAGAGACAAGAAAAATCAGACACCATTTTTCGATACCACCAACGTATGGAAATCATTTCATGGCGAAGGAAACTTGAAACAAATTCCCGATCTCCGAAGTCGCTCGATGCACGAATCCGATGTAGCTACGTCGATCCACAAGTTTTCAACTCAATATTCAGATGATGAAGAACAACCGGCGTCGCTGCCAATAAAAATCTCACCTCAAAAAGTGCCATTCAGCAAGATCCCAACACAATACTCTGATTCATCTTCTTCACCGGTGAAACGAACGCGAATACCAGTGTTTAACCACGTATTGCTGAAGTGGGACTCACCCGAAGATTTTTCAAAGTTTGAGGCTGAAGTTGAGGTACGATCATCGCCTGTCAAATCGTCACAGGTAGATGAAGTGATTGCTGATTCGGAAGAAGACTTGGAAGAGATTTCTGTGCTGCTGCTCAGTAAAACCACAACTGTTGCTCCTCAATCGGTCGTTCCACCTTTGGAAAAGCCTCATACGGTGTTACAGAGGCGTGACTTTGTGAAAAAGTTCTATATGTCAACTACTACCGTGGAAATGGACTTGACAACGAATCCCATCAGCGAAGCAGCGTGGATCATATCTGATTTCAAACCGAATCCTGGATATCTCAAATCACGGGATTCCGGTCTAATAGAGATGAGTACAGGTCACGGTTTCACGATGAAAAGAAAGATAGGTCTTACCAAAAATGACGAAGCCAACCGCAAAAAGTTCTACAAATTGGCCAACGGTGAAGCTGTTGGGGATAGTGGTGACAGTGAGGACGATGAAATGGAGGGTAAGTTGAGTCAAATGTTTGATAAGTTTCCATCTCCGCCGGGATTTATGTTGAGTGAGTTTCCCAGCACTCAGGAACAAAAACGCAGAAGAGAAATCGTTGCCGGACGCCAACAACGCCGGATCAAACGCCGTTTAAAGCTGTGTTTGCATGTTGAACACGGGAAACAAGTTGGAGAATTTATATTTTCCAATGATGTGATAAATGATTACGTTAAAAGGGGTAAGGTTAATAATATAGAGAAGTAATATGGTAAAAAGAATACACACGAAAAAAAAATTTGGAGCATTTTTATTTTTTTTGCAACAATAATAAAATAATAATAGTAATAGAAATAAAAATAATATTTATGGGAAATAATGCTTATTATTGCGGTCCTGGTGTTTTATTGGATTTGAACGAATACCATTAACTGTTCATACCTAGCAATGTATGGAAAAGGTATTTAGAATTGTTTTGTTATTATAGAGTATGTAGGATGAAGTTGATTCAAGATAGCATGTTATCTTATTTTAATAGAATTGGACAATCTTTTACAAAAATGCTTAAAAAAAAAGACGCGGTGACACAGGCACGCTGGAGGGTTATGGAGCGAACACAAAGTATGGAAACTGGACTGGGGGCGTCAATACAAAATACCGAAAAGTGCAGTTTTCGTATTCCAGAATAATCGCCAACAGACAGGAGGTGTGGCTTTGATGATTTTAATTTACTTGGAGCAAGGGACCAAAATTGGTTCTGGGATCAGATTAGAGGAGAGAGAGGCAAGAAAAAAAAAGTAGAAAAAGAAAAAGAAACAGAGTCGTCAGTCAGCGAGAAAAGGATAAAAATAAAAATGTGTAATGGTTGCATTCGAGAGGCCTACTGGTGTCTATTTTAATTTTGCTCCTACGATACAAGTACTTTACTGCTGTTGCAGAAATATTTCGCAGACTTTATCGCTAAGCAAAAGGGGGGTTGGTGGTTGTTGGAGGCTCAGGAGGGGCTCACAAATATGTAGCACGAGGAAGAGTCTCGAGTTGAGTCGAGTCGAGTCTAGCGCAGTTCAGTGACGTATTTTGTTACATGTGAGAAAAGGAGATGAGATTCTGGTCGTAGCCATATTTAAAAAAAAAAATAGTCCGTCCCGTATAGTGTGCAGTTCAACTAGCAACCCACGTAATATCGCACTAGTCGGCTAGTATCGCCTCCCCCCTGGAGCAACGCACTCGTCCGATCAGGGAGTGGGTACTAACATGTAGGAAAAAAATGCCTGACGACGCATTGGCTGCCAATTAAGAGAGGGTTGGAAAAGAAATAATTTCTTGAGCTCTGAACATAAATTTTGCAGTTTAAAAAAAGGAGACGACCGACCTGCAGGGCGAATACCACCCTATGGAACCAACTGGAACATTAAATTAGGTCTGAACCAAGAGTATGTTTCTGTTTACTACCCTAAGGAAGCAGTATAACAAACAGAGCTTTTGGACTCCAACAAATGCAAGAAGATGCCGGTCTTTAACACCGTGTGTTTCATCCTATTCACATTCCCGTGTTACAGATTTAGCCATCTAAAAAAGGCCTCATCTGGTGCGGATGAATTGCGCCAACCCGGCAATAATTTTTATTTAGTATTGTTGGTTATTACACAAAATGTAAACCTCTAATCAGGATTAATCGTTAATCATATAACCACCAAAAACTATACCAACCAAAAGTGGCTCCGTGGTCTTGTATATATATCCTCGATTTTCTTCTACGAAGTTATTTCTTTCTCCACTCTTATATCCTATCGTATATATATTCTATACCTATATCACTATATATATATTGTCATTCCCACAATACTATATATATATATTCTTATACCTATATTATACTTATACTATAGCGTATTCGTGTGTCCTTACGCCGGATATTTCCCTTCCACCCCCAAAAATTCCCAAATACCTGCCACCCACTCCCAACACCCCTCCACCTGACCTAACCAATACCATCATGTCACACAACCACACCCTCTCCATCAACTCCATATCGTCTCTCATTGAACCAACCACCCCACCCAACGTTGCAAACTCTTCGTCCGTTTCGACTGCGCCAACCACCGCTAAGTCAACCTACCACAAACCAGGCCTTTGGGACTCCAACAGCAAGTTAACAAACAACTTAAACCTCCCAAACTTCAATATCGATAACATCTCAATGGACCACAGATCAGCCGCGGCTCTTCTTCCTTCTGATCCGGCCCCCATCTATAAGCCGACCGCTTTTACCGCCTCAAAGATCAACATTCCCCACTCTAGGCAATCGTCTGTCGACTCCGACAAAGAAAATAAAGATGTCCACAAATCCTGTGCATCCATTATATCGTCTAACCCAGGTTCAGGCCCCAAGACTTCGTCTACTCCAAATACAAAATTATCCGCCTCCAAAATCGACAAAGACTATCTTTCCCTGATAAGCAAGGCTCCCTTGGGACAACTTAAGGAAGAAATCTTAAGATTGTCCAAAGATCAGTATGGTTGCAGATTCCTCCAAAAGAGAATTGACGAAAACTCAATCTCCAACTACCAAGTCAGATTGTCCAATTTTGAAATTATCTTTCAAAAAATCTACCCAAATCTTTACGAATTGATCATTGATCCATTTGGTAATTACTTGATTCAGAAACTTATCAACTACTGCAACGAATCGAATTTGAACTTGATCTTGGAAATCTTGCAATACAACCTTTTCCAAATTTCCATTAACCAGCATGGTACCAGAGCCCTTCAAAAGATTGTTGACAACTTGAACAGCCAGTACCATTTGAACCTTCTCACAAAAGGCTTGAAACCATATATTATTGAGCTTATTAAAGACTTAAATGGTAATCACGTTATTCAAAAGATCTTGAACAAATACACTCCAAAGGATTGCCAGTTCATTTACGACTCCATAATCGATGATTTGATCATTGTTGCGACCCACAAGCACGGTTGTTGTGTTTTACAGAAGTGTTTGAACCACGTAACTCATACGCAACTTCAGGAATTTTCGAACGCAATTCTTAATTTCAAAATCTTTCAAGTATTGATCAATGATCAATTTGGAAACTATGTCTTGCAGTACTTGATATCGATCAACTCGTGGGAAATCAACTACAAGATCTTCCAGAACTTTTTAAAATTTGGCATTAACAACTTGTGCAAGTTGAAATTCTCTTCTAATGTTATTGAAAAGTTTTTGAAGAATTCCTACAACAACGAAGTTACCGATTATAACTTTTCCAATTTGAAGTTTGAGTTAATTTACAACGTCTTGACTTCGGATTTGAACAAGTTGATCAACGATCCATATGGTAACTACGTGATCCAAACGTTGATTGATATCTTGATCCACCCACAACTAAACTATTACGCAAGCCCATCTGATGGTTCAAACTCCATGTTTTCTGTTGAAAAGTTGAATCTTGTTTTGCCCAAGAACTATACTCCAACTAATGAAAGTCTTCAAATTACAATCATTAAAACCTGGTTTCAGAATTGCAAAATTGTCTCAAGTTTTGGAAAGCGGATTCAATCCAAGATCAATATTATTCTCAACAACTGTACCTTTTCTGCCTCTGGAGTCGCAAACCAGAAGTCTAGAAAGGATGATGGCTTCCACAATGGAGTTTCCGTTTCTTCCAACCAACCAGCTCCTCACAGTTTGCACAATCAAGGTTTGCAACAAAACATGAATGCCAACGGTGAATTTATTGTAAACGATAACTACACTACTCCGACCGCTCACTTGAATGGGTTTAACCACAATTACCGTTCTTTAAGTGTTTCGTCGACCGCATCTTCAACCAACGACTTCAAGCTTATTCCTTCTCTTCACCAAGGTTCAAGAAACAGTTCGTTGCCAGGTACTTACTACAATAGTACTATCAACAACAATGCCTTTGGGAATCATCTACACGATTCCACGAATGTTCAAATGAATGCAGGTGCTAGCATACATTCTTTAGGCCAATACCCTAGTCAAGCAGTAAACGGTGGCTCATACCACTCCAAAGAGTTTATGGCCAATGATTACTCGATGGCTCCGCATGCTGGAGGTACCCCACCATTCATTGATGGTGGATTTGCTCAAGGGACTGCCAATTCCAACCCAAAGTTCTTCAACAAGGGGAATGGTGGCTTTCCTACACAAGAGCGCTCTTCAGAATTGGCTCCACATATGCAACTTCAGCAACCATTGGTCTTCTTGAACATGGAAATTCCTCACAAACACAATTCTAGTATTTCATACAACACTCAATTGACGCAATCGCAGTCCATTAGCCACTACACTACATCTTCTCAAAATGAGTTTAGTAAGGGTCATACTACAGGTCCACACCAATTGCCAGGAGTTCGGCCACCAAACCTTCAAGGCCAGCAATTGACTCCACATTTCAACCAACAGCAGTTATTCTCCAATACTGGCTCCATGAATCCGAAAGCATATGTTCGGCCGGCGTTAAATATTTCGTCGATCGGTCAGTTTTCAGGTCCTCCTAAAGAGGCCTATTACGTTGGTAGTGGAAATGGCCCCAACTATAACTCAAATTGAGATTACTCGAATGGCGAAAGGGACGTAAGACGATAATTGCACTAACAATTGACCCAACTGCATAACATTTATTTGTGTCCATGTCCCCCCTCCTTATGTCCTCATAATACCTGTGCTATATTAACTTACATTCCGTTCTTCCTTTCAATTGATCCACAACACTTGGATTCTAATTGTAATGATTTTATCTCAGTTTATGCCTAGAACTATCTAGTTCAGAACTAGTTTATTTCCTTTTTATTTCCTTTGTTTTATTTGCATTTTAACTATTTTTATTCATGTTTAACTACTTGTCGTTTTGCAATATGTTGAATTAAAAAAAAAAGAGAAAATTTATACATCTCCTCACCAATCATGGTTCTTTACCCCTCTTATAACAAGAAAGTAAATTATATATACCAAAGAAGAATCATGTGTATCAATATACAATTGTAATTTGATTCCTATTATTTGTGTAGTGTTTCTGGACTCGCAACGCTTAATGAAAAGCCTGTGATTCGATCAGAAGAGGCAATGGTTTTCCTGATCAGGTATGATTTGGGTCTCTTCACCTCTCAAATCAAGAATGCGGTGTCTGTAGGATAAAAAATATTATTAAAACTGCAAAATCTCTAAAAAAAATGGAAACGTTGTCTTTTTTCGCAATTCCACAAAAGCTGCAACATTTATTTCCTAAAAGGGAAATTGAAAAAAAGAATGATCTAGCCGAGGATCGAACTCGGGGCCTTTTCGGAACTTACTGTGAAGAACACCTGTAAACGAAACGTGATAGCCGCTACACCACTAAACCAGATTCTTGTTTGATAGGTAAAATTTGTGAATATATTTCTCTCCCCGTGGTGCGAGTCACTTGTCCTCCGCAAAACGCGGCAAGAAATTACACAACGAAAAACTGAGAAAACGTATATGTTCTGTTATAGTGAATCACACCTATTTTCTTCCATTTTTACCTATAATTTGAAAGTAAATTGATTAATACAATGGAAAAGTTTGGATTTCACAAAGTTTCCAACCACCCCACGAGTCCTGGAGGTCACTCAATCTCACACAGCAGACCAAACCCACCTCCTACACCTCAAAGACCAAGCCATGATGCTCCGTCAGCAAAGAGACATTTGGAAGTGCAGAATTGCCCCTCAAATAGAATAGCCTTGGCCAACTTGCTTGCTGTCAATCCGGATGACTTTGCAGATGTTGCCAATGGCCTGCCTGTTGCCGTTGACAGAGACTTTGTCTACGGGATTGAAAAGGATCCAACCATTCCACCAGGCGTCGTCGGTATGGCCGGTCATATCAGAGGTTGGGGTAAATGGTCTAATTATTCAAAGGTAGCGGTTGAGCCTTACAATATCTTTGAGAATAAACAGAAACAACAATATCTCGGTGCCGTTGAAATCATCATTGACTTCAAGAGCAAGCAGAAGGCTCACAACAAGCCAATTAACCATGAGGAATTGGTCGAGATCTTCTTAAAAACATATGCCAATCACGTCTTACAACCCACTGAGCCATTGGTATTTGAATTCAAAGGCGATTACTACCTTTTATTGATCAATAACGTTCAGATTGTTGATATCAATAACCCAGAACACTTGCCATCAATCAAAGACTCAAGTGATATCAGTACCAAGGGAATCTTGATTAGACAGACCGAAGTTATCTTCTACCCGTTTGAAAAGTCTAACTTGAACTTGGTGAAGCCATCTTCTTTGAGTGGCAAGAGATTAGGTGGTGGCGCTGCTGGTAGACCAAGAGCCAGAAAACAAATTATCAACCCTGATTTCAAGTTGGAAGACTTGGGAATCGGTGGTTTGGATGAGGAGTTCAAAGATATATTCAGAAGAGCATTCAACAGTAGAATTTTGCCTCCTGAAATGGCTGAAAAGTTGGACTACAAGCATTGTAAAGGTTTGTTATTATTTGGTCCTCCTGGTACAGGTAAGACTTTGATTGCTCGTAAGTTGAGTAAGATGTTGAACGGTAGAGAACCTAAGATTGTCAATGGTCCTGAAATGTTGAGTAAATATGTTGGTGCCTCCGAAGAGAATATCCGTAACCTCTTCAAGGAAGCAGAACAGGAATACAAACAGAAGGGAGACGATTCAGACCTCCATGTTATCATCTTTGATGAATTGGATTCCGTATTCAAGCAAAGAGGTTCAGGAAAATCCGATGGAACTGGTGTCGGAGACAATGTTGTTAATCAGTTATTGTCCAAGATGGATGGTGTGGACCAATTGAACAATATTTTGATCATTGGTATGACTAATAGACTTGATTTGATTGATAATGCCTTGTTGAGACCGGGTAGATTTGAAATCCAAATCGAAATTGCTTTACCTGATGAAAAGGGTAGAAAGGATATTTTGCTGATTCACACTGCAAAGTTGAGAGATAATAAATTATTAACATCCGATGTCAGTCTTGAAGAATTGGCTGCTTTGACCAAGAACTACACTGGTGCTGAATTGGAAGGGTTGTGTAACTCGGCCAAGTCGTTTGCTATTAGCAGACATACCAAGAGCGGTGCTATTGCACAGATTGACGTTTCCTCTATTGACTCGATGAAGATCACCCGTAACGATTTCTTGTTGGCAATGAACGAAGTCAAACCTGCCTTTGGTACCGACGAAGAAGACTTGAACTCCACTGCACCATACGGTATCATTCAATACAGCGAATCGATCAAGAACATCTTTGACAGAGGTCAATCATTTATTGATGAGGTCAGAGATAGTGAAACCGATACTTTGATCAGTGTTTTATTACATGGACCTGCTGGTGTCGGGAAGACTGCGATTGCGACAACTTTGGCTTTGAACTCAGACTTCCCCTTTATCAAATTGTTATCTGCGGAAAGCTTGGTTGGTATGAGTGAAGTAGCCAAGATTCAACATATTGACAATGTTTTCCGTGACGTTTACAAATCTCCTTTAAACATTCTTGTGATCGATAAGATCGAAACCTTAATCAACTATGTCCCAATTGGTCCTAGATTCTCTAACGATATCTTGCAATTGTTGATGGTTTACTTAACGAAGAAACCACCTAAGGGCAGACGATTGTTGATTTTGGGTACTACTTCGCAGTACTCAGTGTTGAAGCACATGAACTTGATTGACTCCTTCACCAACACCGTTGCTGTTCCTTCAATCAAGCATACTGAAGAAATCGGTAAGATTTTGACCAAGCTTGGTTACATGAGTGGTAGTAAGGAAAAACACTACATCATGGAACTGTTGCAGAATTATGACCTCAACATTGGTGTCAAGAAGTTGATCCAAGTATTGATGAACAGCAAGTATTTGAAGAGTAGCCCAGAAGGCGTGGTAGAGAATATAGTGGAAGCACAAAACGCTTAGTTTTCTTAATATACGATTATTTTACTGCATTTGGTCTTCTGTGTATGTTTATGTGTGGGGTTGTGTGTATGTGTGTGTGTGGGATTTTAGATTATTATCAGACACTTTCTCAACATAAAAAATAGTAGGTGGCAAGTAGGTGTCAAGGTTACTTGTTAGGGAACTGCGACAAGATAGAAGCCTAAGACCATTCAGGACTTCAAAGAGACAACTTATATCAATAACTCAGATAATGAAGTTCTATTGAGGTTTAACATATTGAAATTATAAATGTACATATATTCATAAGCACCGAGTAGTTTGCATTTTTAGGTCTGATTATATACTAGATTTAGCGAACGAATCTGAGCAGGTTAGCGATATTTTTTAGACTCGCTTAATATTACAGACCCCTTTAAAATATCTTACAGCATCCCTGTGGATTTTGCACCCCATGAAGCCTATAAATACCGATTCTCTCTCTGTAATTGATACTAATTCATCACAATACTTTTCAGTTTTTTTCTTTTTGCTCATATGAAATGGACCAGGACGCTTATTACGTTCCATCGAATTTCAAACCACTCACTCCTGCTTCAGGTGATGGTGAAATCACAACAAACCCAGGTAGTTTCCTCTTCCATGATGATATTTTCGAGTATCCCAGCTTAAAATATCTGAAAATACCATACACTCCGATGGACTCGCAATTATATTCAGCATCTGGAACATCTTTCAATTCTGATATTCTTGACGTGTCAGTTGATCCAATGTTACTCTCTAAGCAACAACTCCCTTTAACACCAGAAAGCATTTCTCCTGTCCCATTATTTCCAATATCGGATGAGATTGCTCTAATATCTTCATCTACAGACAGTTTGTTTGAAGAGACCGATGGAGATGTAGCTGTTGATGACATTTCTCATTTTTTGCATCCAAATTTATGCAGCACTGTACATACACACAGCAACAACAATAACACTTCCGAATCTAAATCCACAAGCGACAGTAACAATAAAAAAGATCCTCGCGTCACTTCTAACGAATTTGTTAAAGGGTTTACTACAAAACAAAAGACATCAACTTTGATAGTACCATCAAAGCTGCGTAGCAACTTAATAAAAAGAGATGTTAAAGGTGAACTACCAGAGCCATTTTCACCGGAGTTTTACAGATTAAAAGACTCAAGATACCTTTCCATAGAAGAACTTAAAAAGAAGCCTGAATATCAACTTGGACCAGATTGTTTTCAATCAAGAATTAATAATGTATGTCCAACCTTGACAACAAACATTGCACTTAGCAATTCAGAACAACAGCAAAGTCGGTACTATTCTCGATTGAACATATTTGAGCTTTCAAAAATACTTTGCTTGGATGATTATCATGTGAATATGACCAGGGAGGTTGAATTCAATATCTTGGAAATGTTTAAACATTACTGCAAATTTGATTTAGGTTATCAAACATGGAGGCGAGACACCGATCATGAATATCGAGCTAGAAGTTTGAATGATTTAATTGAGATAACCTCAGTCTTTTATCCTGAGATTAATTCACAGAAGCTAGAAATAATAATTAAGAGGGGTTCTTACATTTTACAACAATCTCGGTTGAGAGACGAAAGAAGAAGACGGCGCTAATCAACTAATACCTCTAGGATTTGAGGAAGGCTAAACAGGAATATTTAATAGATACTACTACATATTTACAAGAAGCCATTATCTAGTAATTATAGACAAAAGACTTCAAGTGTCAGCTGGCGAATGCATGATCTGAGTCACAAATTTACCCGAGTATCTTGTTATACATGCAACAGTCAAGACATCATTTCTAATAGATGTTGTCATTAAATGATTGAGAATGACGTGATTAGGTATCGTCAAGTGATGAGGCTCCTTGTTACTCGCATAGTAAGAACTGTCAGCTCTTCTTAAGGGAGGCCGTTTGTAACTCGATGAAGTACTACTTGGCTCAGAAGTTCTGTAAGGCTCAATGCTGCTTGGATGGTGATATGATGAGGGTAGCTGAGGGATTGTTGTCAACTGAGAGTTGGAAGTTGTTGCGTTGGAGATCTTATTGAGCAACACATTATTTAAATGTGCTGGTAATTGGGGAGGTTCAGGCAACTCGTAATTAGGACTCTTGTCCTTAAAGTAGTTATAGTCGACAAACATTTCTGGAATATCACTGGAATACTCAATATCACTCTCAGGTCTGATAGCACGTTGAAAAGAGGATGATGTTGAAGCTGAGCCATATGGTACGTATCTGTTTGACCACGAGTTTGTGTTAGACTCGGTGTTCTTGTACGGGTAGTTCTCTGAAAGCTGTTGTTGGTGCTGCAACTCTTCCAAGTCCTTTTTCAGCTGAGAGTCTTCATTCAGGTATTCCACATGCTCAAAATCGGTCCATTCCTTGGTGATTTTCGTTAAGAAACTGTTAGACTTGCGGTTGATCATGTTGACTTCATTCTTGCCGGCAGCCACTTTAGCTGGTAACAAGGACGAAGAAGTGCTACGGTCGAGTTGTTCTTGGTAATAAGAAGCTCCCTCGGGTGTAATAATGTTTGCATCGTACAGAGTTGAAGCGTCTTGATGGTTTGGCTGGTTGTTAAAATGGTTAAAGAGATGCGATTCGTCAATCACCTCAAACCAATTGAAAAAGATCCCTTCCTGATCTGTTGCCGTGGGCAATTGTTCACTTACACGATACTCATTGTTGATTATGTATAGTAACTTGTGGACTCCGAGATGTAAGTTGATGGTTGTAACATACTCGTTCTCGTGGAATTCTGATGGAACAAGCTTGATTGTATCTCTCCAGTTGGAAAACGAACCAATGATGGAGATCTTGTTAATGCTTTCCTTGGTGGTATTAACCCACTTGATTTCCACAGGAATGAGTTTCGAATCGTCGTGATTATTGTGCTTCAATCTCTTATTGTGATGCTGAATATTGCTATATGAATTGCCAACCTTTACATCTCGTTTCTTCTGGGAATCGCTGAGTTTCGTGAAATCAACGTTATTAATGTCCGGAGTTGGAGTCTCTGGTCTCCCAATCTGGTCAATATCCATTGAATCAGGTACTTCCTCGAAGGGTTCACTGTTGCTGATCATGTCCTCGTTGTTGGGCAAGATGTTTCTCGAGACTGCAGTTACGTCTGTTTCAATCAAACCATCGTTCAATTCATTGAATTCATCTTCAATCAAATCATTCGAGAATTGGTTGTATTGGACACCATAGTCGGTGGAGGTCAGGGGGTTTCGCAGACTACTTGCTGTGGAGGTGGAGGAGGTAGCGGTTGTGCTGGTGGTAGCCGGCAGCTTGTCCTGGGGTTTTACTTGGTGCAAGATCAAATCACTGAATTCTTCATCCAAGGATCCTGTTCTTCTTCGGTTGGCTTGAGATGCCCGCAAGTTGCTTGGGGTCTCTGCGTGACGGCCAGCCGTCGATCTTCTTGTGCCTGTAGTGGATGTACTATTGCCCATTTCTTTGGGGAGTTGAAGGTAAATACAAAAAAAAAGAAAGTAAAAACCAGTATCCAGATCGTCTCCCTTTCTCGAACAAGGACGGCTTCAAAGAAAGACTATTGTTTTGGAGGAAAAATATAAATTATATATAGCAAAAACAATTGATGGCAGTGGGTTTGCGATACGAAAATTTCCTACATGCTGTGAGATTATTTATTTATCGCACCTCAGAAGTGTTGCGATTGTCTGATTTTAACAATTGAGTTTCTTCCCGCTTCATTGCTCCCGGTAGACTTCACTAGTCATTTTTTTTTTGATTTCTGTCTCCAATACTTTAAACATGAGATAAAGTGCTCAACTTCAGGTAGAATAATGCATAAATAAAAAAATTCAATACCCAAAAGGTCACACCTTCTATGGATCTAAAAATGTGTGTTACACAAGTGCGGTGGGGGAGGAGGGAGGGGACGGATACTATCAGCCCAGGGCCACCCATGGGCGTGAGCCGACCAAATCCGGGGTCGACAACATTCTCTCTGATTCTATAATTTTTTTTTCTCTCTCTCTCTCTCTCTCTCTCTCTCTGTTCCCACCGTGGGGTTATTACCGCATTTGGCGTATTGTGCATTACTACAGTTAGCAAAAGGTATGTCTGTTGTAAACTGTAGTAGACAATCGTTGTAATGTAAATCGAATCTCGATGACTCGAATTAGACCAAATTACCTTTTTTTTTACATAATAAACCCCAAATATATTATAAAACATAAATACTAATGATTACGTCAACATACTAATTAGTCCATAGCGATATCTAACCACGAATTGGGTCTAGTGCCATGTGATAGGTATTGTGTGTTCCCCTAATTCAATTCCTGCTAAGAGTC